>PVLA01006550.1:9809-121670 GCA_004027455.1 Hydrochoerus hydrochaeris
CTCCCCTCCCCTCCCCTCCCCTCCCCTCCCTTCCTCTCCGCCTTATCCTCTCCCGCACACCAGGTAACTGATACTTTTCTTGGACAGGAGGAGGCGGAGGGTACTGGGGGACCCACGCGCTGGGTGCCTCGGCTTCCTGCCTGCTGGGCTCCGGAGGGGAAAGCCTCACAGCCACAGCTCCCGCCCGCCCGGGGCCCCGGGAGGCGCTTGGCTTTCTGAGGCGCAGCGGGCTCTCCAGCCGGCGCTGGTCGGAGGCGGCAGGTGGGAGGGTGCCGAGCCCGCGCCTCTGCGGGCAGAGAGCAAACCTCTCCGTGCGCCAAGGAATTGGACTCCGCTGTGCGCACAGCCGAGGGCCTGCGCCGCCTCCTCTTCGTGCTGTTTCTTTCTCCTCGGAAAGCAGATGTTCGGAACCGTCCTGGGCGGCTGGGGTAGGCTGGGTGTACACGGGTTCCTAGAACTGAATGCAGATAAACTGTACAGCTGTAAATCGGTATCAATGGGACATTTTCTACGCAGGGGGATTTTTCCCTCTTTCCTTCTTTCTTTGCTGGGCTGGGGATGGAAGCCAGAGCTCTGGGCATGCTGGGCCCCTACCCCCCTAGGCCGGGTCACTCAGCTGTTCACCAGGCATGCTGTGAGCTCTCTGGGGACGCCACGACTCCCAGCGCCTAGCGGGAGGCCCGGGAGGCACGGGGTGCAACACATGCTTCACAGGCAGGAAGGAAAGGGGGCGGGGGTTTAGCTCAGCAGCACAAGCACCTGCCTGGCAAGTACAAGGTCATGAGTTCAATCCCCGGTACTGTCCCCCCCCCCCAAAAAAAAAGAAGAAAGAGAAGCAGAGAAGAGAAAAGGAAGTGTTCCCTTCCACTTTCCACACTGCCGTGGGGTTTCACCCTCAGCAAAAGGCTGCTCTCCCCCGTGCAATCCATCTATCTGTAAAGCAGAGAGGTGCTGGTGCCCGGGCCTGGCCTGCCTTCCCCAAATCCTCCACCCCAACCATCCTTAATCTCAGCACCCTGGGAGGCTGAAACAGGAGGGCTGCAAGCTTGAGCCCAGCCTGGGCCCCTTAGCTGAGACCCTGCTTCAAAGTAAGACGTGAAAAAGAAGGGCTGGGCGGAGCCCCATGAAGGCCTGGGGTCAAGTCCCAGACAGCAAGGTAAACAGAAAACCCATACCAAAGACACCTGGGCAGAGGAGGGCACCAAGTGGGAGTGGCACCGGGGTGCCAGGCCTGGGGTGACACATGTGCACCACCATGCCCGGCTCATAATCCCCATTTTATAGCCAAAAACTCCAGAAAGTTCCCAAAGCTATTCGCTCTAAAAAACGAAAACAAAAAACAAAACTAACCCTACCAACCTGATTTTCTTAGGGGTCACTGAGAAGGGCTGGGGTATAAAACCTACCTAAAGGTACAAAATTTAAGGGAAGGACCAAAAAACCTCAGTAGCCAAGACTGTATTTTATTTTATTATTCTTGGGCCTTGAGTCCATGTGGCTTCTCCTGCCTCAGCCTCCTGAATGCTGGGCCTACAGGTGTGCATCCCTGCACTGGGCTGATCAAGATGATATTTTCATGCAATATTTTAAAATCAGTGTCTTAAAACTGGGTGTGGTGGCACACGCCTGTAATCCCAGCACTTGGGGAGGCTGAGGCAGAAGGATTGTTGAGAGTTTGAGACCAGCCTGGGCTACAGAGTGAGCTCAAGGCCTGCCTGAACTGCACAGCGAGACCCTGTCTCAAAAAGACATAAATAAGTAAATAAATGTTTTAAAATCTATCATGGATTAAACATCAACATTTTAAATAAGGATTTGCCAATGTACCAAGTCCCAGCCTTGGATTCCAGAGCCAGGATTCTGACTCCTCTGGCGGATTTTGGAGTGGTTTCCTTGAGCCCCCAGCCCCGTTATGCTGCCCCTAGACACCGCTGGTGGCCTTCGGGGCACAATGGCTGTATGGGCAGAGACCATGGACCGTTCTCTAAGAGATGCTTACGGGCTGTGTTGCCACCTGTTGAGCCAGGTGAGCAAAATGGGCACAAACGACCCTGTCTCCAGCCCCAGAGCTGAGCGGTATGGGGTAGCGAGGGTGGGGCTGGGAAGGAAAGAGGCCCTCTGGGGAAGGACGGGGACTCCCTGGCCCAGGAGAGCTGCCCAGCATGCACACAGGACCTTCCGGTCCCACCTCTGCCAGTGGGTGCTCCAGGCCCAGGAGAGTGGAAATACCTCAGAGACAGCGATCCCCGGGGACAGGACGGGGAAGGAGGGAGCTGGGGCAAGGGTGTGAAGTCCCGGACACAGACAGCAGAGTGAGAGACGTGCGCCCCCACCCGGGAGGCCCTTTGCAGGCCTCTGAACCCCTCGGCCCAGCCCCCAGAAATGCTGGGGGGAGGGGCGAGGTTGAGAGAGCCCCTGCTCCTCGGGACCCCAGAGCTCTGAGGGCCTCTGTCCCCGCTGGGTCTCTTTGCCAAGTGTGTCCTAGATCCTAAGGTCCCGTCCTCCGTGCTCCGTGCTCTTCCCAGCTAAGCAGGGCTCAGGTGCTCACACCGGAGCCCTTGAGCTGTGGGGATGGGAGACCCGGATGTTGGAGGAGGGAGGAGGGAGGAGGGAGGAGGGAGGAGACCCCTCGCTGGCACCGCCCGGAGAGTCCCCATGTTAGCGAGAGATGGCTAAATCCTAAAGTAAATTTCAAACGAAATAATTCACCTAGCATGTTTTACACTATGACGCACAGTGATAATTCAATGCAAATGAGGGCCCATGAACGACCGGTTAAGTATCCTTGGGCCTCAGGGCAGGCGGGAGGCTGGCGGGGCTGCAGGAGGTCCGCGTGCTCGCCGCTCCTGTCCGCCACCCAGAGCGGCTCCTGCTGGCCCTGCTTCTTTGGCTCTGATCGAGCGGCGCCCAGCACAGTCCACTGCCAGCTTCTGTCACCGGTCCCGGCTCTAAGCCCCGGTGTAAGAGTAGAGGCCAAAAAAGGCTCCCATAGAGGCTGCCTGGGACCTGCTGCTGGCAGGGGAACGACAGGTCTCCCGGGACCTGCGGTCCTTACACGCTGGCCCACAGTGGTCTCCCGCTGACCGGCACGGTGGGGGGGGGTGCTAGCACTCAGGTGGGGATTTGGATGCCACAGGAGAGGAGGGTTCTCCAGGGGCGCAGACGGAGGCCGGGAGAAGCAGAGGAGGATGGAGGGGAGGAGGGAAGCGAGGTCTCTCCTGGCTCCTGAAGCGGGGGAGAGGCCTGAGCCCGGGACTGGCAGGGAAGAGCAGGGCAGCCCGACTCTGCTGGATGCATGACCCAATCCCGTATCCGCCAATCGAAAATGAACTACTGGCCCACAAGGTCCCTGTCGGGAGGCACCCAGGACTGGTGACCGAGTTGGGGCCAGGCCCCTCTCCTGCCTGCCTGACAGCTTGCAGCCGAGCCCAGCCCCTGTCCCCTGGGAACCGGTGGTCCTCACCCCCAGCCCAGCCTGGCTGCAGAATGGCCGCTTCCAATCTGCTGCTGGGCGCGGGGGGGGGGGCGTGTGGTGCTGGGCAGAAGGCCACCACGGTGACCGACCGGCCTGAGGGAGGAGAAAGTTTCTCCTACTCTGGGTTTCACGGGCATCCCGCCGGGTCTCGGGTTTGGTGGTGCAAGTGTCTAACGATTCTGGCTCTTGCGCTGACCCAGGGTCCGGGAGGTTTTCCGGGGCCCACTGTGGGGAGTGGGAGCCCGGCTGGGCTGGCGGAGGCCTGGGCTGAGACTGCTGGGGCCCCGTGGCAGAGGCACAGAGCTCAGCTGGCTTGCAGACCCAGGAGGCCCAGGACACTGTCTGAACCTGCCTGGGGTCCTGGGCCCCAGTACCCCAGAAAGGGGAAGCGGAGCCCTGTGGTGGGGTGTGGAGGGCCAGGGGCCACCTTCTCAGGGAAGAGGCGGTGTTTACAGTGCTGCCCTTGAAACAAGCTCCAGCTCCCCGGGGAGTAAGAAGGCACCCTCCGGAGGGGGAGGCACAGGCAGCAGCTCCCAGGCCCGGCCACAGGGGTGGACATGGGCGCGGGTGGGGTGTCGCTGCTTCTTTGTCCCTCCTGCCTCCCTTGAGCCACAAGAGTCCTAGCCGCCCCAGCCTCGGGGATCTTTCCTCTGCCGCAGGGTGAAGGCGTCAGTCTCCATTCAGTTCACTTCCCGGGACACCAGGACTGTAGGGCCCAAAGAGGCCAGAAAGAAAGGGTGGCAAATTGTGCTACCCGGGAAGCATCTAGAACCCAACGGGACCGACCCGAAAGCAGCAAGTGTTCTTCCCCGCTAGGAAAGGGAGTCTCTCTCTCGCGCGCATTTCCTTCTGGCTGGGTTTAAGACCTTCCCGTTTCAGGAAGGAGTAAAACGGGGGAGAAGAAAAGAATCCAGGGCAGACTCGCGGCCGAGGGGCTTGGAGCGCGGTGGGGAGGGGTCGGGAAGGCTTCGGAAGCCCGCACCCCCGGGGCGCCCGCACCCCCTGGGCTAATGGCCCTCGTCGGAGGCTTCATCACCAGCCTAATGAAAGCAAACCGTGTGGAAATCGCCGGTAAACAGTTGGGTCTGCGCTGTAATTAATTCAGTGTCTCTTTTAATCAAACCGAAAAGAAATGGGGAAGCGGCTTGCGGAGTCGTGACATCATCCCCAAAATCGGCCGGAGCCAATCAGCGCCACCACTCCGGGGACACGTGGGCTAGTCCCCTTAAAAAACACAACACAACGGGGGGGGGCGGGAGGGAGAAACAACAACCAAAAAAAAAAAAAAAAACCTCCCGGACCCAAAGTAAAAGTGACACAAGTTCATTTTTTAAAGGCGGGGGGCGGCGGCGGCGCGCGGAGAACCCGGAGCGCAGCAGCCACGCCGCGCGGTGCTGTCCGCGGTGCTGACCGGGCGCGGACCGGGGCTGCGGGATGGTTCGCGGGCCGCCGCTCTCCGCGGTGCTGGGGCCGCCGCCCGGGGCGCTCCGAGCCGCCGGCTGCCGGCCCGGCCTGGGCCGTTGCTCTCCGCGGTGCTGACCCGCCGCCCTCGGCCGCCACTCGCCGGGAGCAAGCGCACGGTTTGGATCCCCCAAACCCGTCTTTTACCTAGATTCCGCCGTCCTGCCTACCCTCCGTGGCACAGGCGCCCTCGGGCCGTCCGGCTCCCCCTGCGCTCACCCCAACTCGGCGCGCCCTCCTCCCTTCCCTCCGCGACACTCCCACCGCCCCCCCTCGGCTCGCGGCTCGGCGCGAGGCGGCAGAAGACGCGCTGAGCCCTTCTGGATCTAATGCGCAGAGGAGCTTGGCCCCCAGCTCCCGGGCTCGCCCAAGGCTGAACTCCGTCCAAGGTGCCCGCAGGCTCCCTGCCCGCCTTCCCCATGCCAGCCCGCAGCTAGGGGCAGGGGCAACGGCGGCTGGGGTTGGGGGGTGGGTGGGGAGCTTTTGGGGAGGACAGGTCGCAGCTTGGCGATGGAAGGCTCCAATGGCTTTGGGATCGACTCCATTCTCTCCCACCGCGCGGGCAGCCCCGCCCTTCCCAAGGGGGACCACTTGCTGGGGGACTGCCGCTCTCCCCTGGAGCTGAGTCCGCACTCCGAGAGCGGCAGCGACTGCTCTTCGCCAGCCTCACCGGGAAGGGACTGTCTGGAGACGGGCACCCCGCGGCCCGGTGGGGCATCCGGCCCAGCTTTGGACTCCCATCTGCAGCCCGGGCAGCTCTCTGCCCCTGCCCAGTCGCGCACCGTCACCTCCTCCTTTCTGATCAGGGACATCCTTGCTGACTGCAAACCACTGGCGGCCTGTGCGCCCTACTCCAGCAGCGGGCAGCCCACGGCCCCGGAGCCTGGGGGCCGGCTCGCGGCCAAGGCCGGGGAGGACTTTAGAGACAAGCTGGACAAAAGTGGCAGCAATGCCTCGTCAGACTCTGAGTATAAAGGTAAGAAACCAGGAGACGAAAACTCAGGGGGTGGCAGAGTGCTACAAACGGGTGTGGAAAACTTGAGCGCAAGCTCTGGGAGACACATATGTGCTCGCCTGGCTTCCCCAGGGCCCTGGCTGAGCGCTTGGTCTGATCTGAGCCTTTTGGGTGGCCGGACCCTTGCTTGTACCTCTGAGCAATGAAGGGTGCTGTGGAGAGAGTGGGGGACTGGGGAGAGAGGAGAGAGACCCCCAACATGTGCAAAGCAAACTTCTGAAACTTTGACTGGGACCACCACCCTCCTCCAACCAGTGGTTCTGTTGGGCAGGAGCAGGGACCTTTCTAGCCACCGATATCCGGGAAGAGACCTTGGTGGGTGGAAGACCCAAAGGGAGAAGAGTCGCTCCACAGGAGCGAGACTCTGGCAGGAAATTTTCAGCAGGAGCTCTGAGTACAGTCAGAATTTTCTATCCTTTAATCTGAACCGTTCCTGCCCCATGAGAAACTGGCCTTTCCCTCCCACCGGGCCCAGTGCATGTGGACCTGTGAATCTTGCAAAAGAAACACTGACTTCAAAGGAGAAACAGCAGCTCGGCACTAGCTGAGCAGATTCAGAGGTCTGGCGGCAAGGGAAAGGCCCCTACCACAGCTGTCCTCAGTGGATTTCCTTAAGTTCTTCCAGCAGTGAAGTGCAGCTTGCATGGGAGGCCCAGATTCCTGAGTCACCAGCCCTGTGTCCACCGGGCTGGGGCCGCTGCCCCTCTGCTGTCCGCCGGGCTGGGGCCGCTGCCCCTCTGCTCATCTTTTTTTTTTTTCCCGTGAACCTTTTTGTTTCGGGTCCCTTTTCATTCAGTCTTAACCAAGGGGCTGGGGTCAGGCTTAGGAGGAAAGGGGTGAAGAGAAGAAGATAAAAGGGAAGGCTGGAGGGAAGGGGAAGGAGAGGGAGCCCTGGTTTCGCTTCAGACCTTCCCCTCTTTTCCTGGGCCAGAGGCACTGAGTTCTCTTTGGGAAGACGTCAAGGGGCAGAAGTGGAGGGGGGAGCTGGGAGATCGAGGGGGGGCTTGGGGGGACAGAGTCCCGTGTCTCCCGTGCCCCAGCAGAGAACCAGGAGCTGGCAGAAGCTGTGCATAGCTCCTTGGGATTATAATGAATTCCTGAAACCCTTTTCCTGAGACTAAAATTTCCCTACAGAAGACAACTCCTGCACTGTTTGGGGTCTGCATCTCCTGGCCCCTGTTTCTACTATGTCCTCACCAAATTTAGGGGGGCTCCTTTGACATCCCCTCCCAACCAGGAACTGGCCTGAGGACTGATCCTGAGGCCCAGCATGAACCCCCTGGGGCCCCACCCCGCACCCCGTTTCTCTCCGTTTCCCCTTTGTGAACCGTGGGGCTGAGGCTCCTTCAGTCAGGAGTCAGGCGAGACCGGCCTCCCCTGGAAATGCACAGGTTTGACCAGAGCACGGGGAGAGATCTGACCCCTGCTCCTCCCCTGGGGACCTGGTTAGGGAGGCAAAGAAACTTGGAGAAACACAGGCGCGCGCCTGTGTGTGTGTGTGTGTGTGTGTGCACACACGTGTGTGAGGAGATGATGCGAATATAATTTAGAGTGTCACATCTTATTATTTACAATTTGCCACAACAACCACAACTTCCCGTGATCGTGGGTAAAGCCGGGGGAAGATCTCCAGGCCTGCGGACTGGAACAGTTCATTCCTGAGAGGTTTCATTTATGGTAATTGGAATATCAGTTTTCTTCCCCCTTCTCTGATGATACCTGGTCAGGAAGCTGACACGGGGGTTGACTGTCCACACCTCGCTTAAGTAGGTTTGAGGCAGAGGGGATAGGTCTCTCCCGGCTCCTAGGAGCTGCCACCTTTACACTTAAAAAAGTCCCGAGTGAAAAGGAGCACAGACATGGGCCGCACAGGCTGCGCCCGGAGCTTTTGTAAGACGTGGAACGACTTTCAGAGCCCTAGTTGGGCAGCCTGGCGGAGAGACAGAGCCACGGAGCCAGACCTCGTGGACATTTAAACCAACCACCGCGGTGATTTCCTCCAAGGAGGGCAGGGGACAAAGACCAGGTATCAAAGGCTCCTCAAAGGCACTGTCCACAAAGATGAAACCAGGCTTGACGTGAGGCGTCGGCATAGGAAGGGGCTGCAGTCTAGGTCCAGGGAGAAACCAACCAGGGCTTTGCTCCAGGCAGGGACGGTCACCGGGGCTCAGACTCGGGACATTGAGGAGCAGCTTCCAGAACGAAGTCCGGGACCTGGAGGCTGTGGGATGTGTCTGTCCCGGAGGCTGAGACCGGGCAGGTCCAGGTGTGCCTCCAAAGGCCCTATCTACCCTGCAATGAGCAGGGACTGAGTCTTTAAAACCCTGAGGCTGGTCCATTCTACCTCAGCAGGGGATTTTTAAGAAATAGTTCAGATGATTAGGCCAAATAGTAAGAGTTCTGCAATATCAAGCTTGAGGTCTGGATAATCATCACCTTGAATTTATTTAAACTTCTCCAACCTAAACACACAACTCACTCTCCCTTCGCGCAAATAGGTCCGGTCTCTGGTGGAGCCCAGAGTCCAGTCCTCCTCCTGGTGAGGAGCGCACAGGAGGCCGGGGAAGCTGGGGCTGGCCAGGCCCTCCGGGGCACTCAGAGGCAAGTGCTGCCCGGTGCACCCGGCACAGGCGCCCTCCCTGCCCAGAAAGTGCAGCCTTTCCAGCCGAAAAGCCCGAGCTCCCTAGCGGCTCAATTAACCGGATTATTGTTTCCTACAGAGAGAAATCAACTCGAATTCAGCTGAACCCTGTCACCACAAACGCCACGCACAATGAAACTCACCATAAAAGAAAATGAAGGGGGAAGGGGAGGTCTGTTGTGGGGTATGGTGAGGAAAGCACAGCCTGCACCCTGTTTTGGGCCAGTTGCGGGTGTGGCTACAGTCTCTTTAGGAGGAGAAGGAGGGAGAGTGCAGAGCCTCTGGGAGTGTGTGCTTCGGGAAACGGAAACTCCCAGGCCGGTTCCGCTCTCGGTCCTCAGAAGCCTGGACCCGAAGTCCGTAAACACAATCGCCATGTGGGTGCCATGGGACCCACAGAGGGCAGAGCGCTGACAATGCAAACTAGAGCCCTGCGGGGCGCGCACGGCCGGGCCGGCGGGGCTGGAGCCGCTTGCTCTCCGCTCTCTGCCCTTGCCCGGCCTCCTTCCACCGCGAAGTCTGTGGGCTGCGTTAGGCGTCGGGGGGGAAAACACTGCTGTGGATTCGTATCTCAATGGGGGTCAGGTGGGGCTTGGACACAGTTCTGTGTTCTGGAGGACAAGGATTGCTGCTGCGCGGTGAGCGAGATTTTGTCCCTCCATGCGGGTTTTTCTCCTGATCTCGGCGCTCAGCTCCCTCCCTTGCCCTCTCCTACCAGGCGGAGCAGAGGAGGCCGGGTGTGGCTCCTACAGCTTGACCAGGTCCCCTGCCCCTGGGGTCAGTCCGGCTCCCCTGGGCTCCTGTCTCCCCAGAGCACGCTCAGGCTCGGTGCAGGGGAGGCAGGGACAACTCGGCCCTGCGCTCTGCCTGCGGGGCTCCAGGTCTTTTTCTCCCCGGAGCTTCTGCAAGCGGATGTGGGCCTCGGCCGCTCTCTTCTCGGGCCCCTTCGACAGGGTGGATGAACTGTTCTCAGGTCTGGGTGTCCCGGCTCCAGGAACCGGCTGTGGCCCCTGCGCGCTTGGGTACCGGCTTGCGGCCGGGAGGTGTCCACGGGGACAGCACCTGGCTGCAGGAGGAGGAGCAGGAGCGCCCAGGCGGTGGGAGCCGTCGGCGCGGCTGGGCCCTGACGCGCCGCTGTGTCTCCACAGTGAAGGAGGAGGGCGACCGCGAGATCTCCAGCTCCCGGGACAGCCCCCCGGTGCGCCTGAAGAAGCCACGCAAGGCGCGCACGGCCTTCACCGACCATCAGCTGGCACAGCTGGAGCGCAGCTTCGAGCGGCAGAAGTACCTGAGCGTGCAGGACCGCATGGAGCTGGCGGCCTCGCTCAACCTCACCGACACGCAGGTCAAGACCTGGTACCAGAACCGCAGGTGAGGCCCCGCTGCGCTGTGCTGGGGACCTGGGAACGGGGTGCTCCTCTCCTTGCAGCTCCCTGGAGGGGACCCAGAGTCCACAGCCTGGGGCCAGGGAAAGGCCCTTGCGATTCCCTACTTCTGTGAAAGTGAGGAAACCGAGTCCCTTTGATCAAAGTGCCACAGTAGGGACAGGAAACAGATTAGACTTGGCACCCCGGACTGGTGGTTGGACGTGGGCGTCGGAAGTTGGGCGGTCTGAGCCCTGGTGCTGCGCTCTGCTCTGCGTGCTCTTGGCAGGCCGTGCACTTCCTACCTCCCGGGTCCTCCCTGCAGACGGGCTCCCAGGGCACTTGGCCTCGGGGCTCCCTGGGATGGAGTAACTGGGGCCCTGCGCTTGGATCTGTTTCCTAATCTCCTAAAAATCACCCACAGGATTTAGGTGTGACACACACACTTGACCTGCATGATGCATGGAAACAGAGTGACGGGGCCCAGGGTCACACATGCACACACTCCCCACAACCCTCTGCTTAGCCGAGGCAGGAATGGTGCTTCTCCTAAACAAGCCTCAGAACACACAGCCCCATTAATAATAAATACCAATTAGTGCTCCGGGCATCAATAATTAAGGCCTGTTGCAGTAATTACACAATTATGATGATGATGAATAATTCAGGGAGGGGACCAGGGCTGGTGTGGCTGAGCCCACCTCTGGCCCAGGCTGGCTTGCCCGGCACCCCTGCTCCCCTGCAGGTGAGCCCAGGGCTCCAGGCCTGCCTCCTCTAACCCCTGGGCCAATGAGGGAGCCGGATAGGGGGCAAGGTCACGGTAGGCCTCAGATCTGGGAGCCAGCACTGTGGGCACTGCGGCTGCCGGCTGCCCTCTGGAGGGGCTAAGGTGCGCACCCGGAGCTGGAACTGCTGCCTGCTTGCGTCTGCAGAGATGGCCTCTAGGGTTGGGGGTGCCCGACTCTGCAGCCTTCATAGGTCTTCCCCGGGGACACAGATGCAGGGGGAGCCTCAGCACCCAGCTCCATGGGCCCCTAACTGTGATCCCCAGCACAGAAGGTGATGGCCCAGCTCTGGGGTCAAAAGCTTGGCTCAGAGTCTCCCACTGTAGATTTCTAGATCTTCCCTGGCCCGCACCTCATGCCCTTCTCCCTCCCACCTCAGTACTGGGGTTCAACACAGGGACACTCTGCCACTCAACTACCTTTGCAACTCTCTCATTTTTTTTTTTTTAATTTGGAGGCAGGGTCTAGTTTGTCCAGGCTGGCCTCAAATTTGTGGTCCTCCTGCCTCAGCCTCCCAGTGTGGGGATTATAGGTGTGCACCACCATGCCAGTTTTTTAAATCTGTAAAATGGGGATCAGAGCATGGAAATCCAAGAGGAAATTAAAGGAGAGAATGCATGAGCCGGGCATACGGTATTTATTAACCCAGTGTTGGGCTCCCAACACTCCCGGGCACCCCAGCCATTACCCTGCGGTACTTTTTTCCCCCCTCGGTCCTCAGGACTAAATGGAAGCGACAGACGGCCGTCGGGCTGGAGCTGCTGGCCGAGGCAGGCAATTACTCTGCGCTCCAGCGGATGTTCCCGTCGCCTTACTTCTACCCCCAGAGCCTGGTCTCCAACCTGGACCCGGGCGCCGCGCTCTACCTGTACCGTGGCCCGAGCGCGCCGCCGCCCGCGCTGCAGAGGCCGCTGGTGCCCCGCATCCTCATCCACGGACTCCAGGGCGCCGGAGAGCCGGCCCCGCCGCTGCCCCCGCTGGCCGGCGTCCTCCCGCGCGCCGCGCAGCCCCGGTGAGGCGCCCGCCAGCCGGCCCAGAGCCCCCCGATGCCAAGTCCTCCGGGGCCCCTGCGAGACCGGGCCGCGCCTCCTCCGCCCCTCCGCATCCGTGCCGCCGCCGGGTGCACGTGCGTCTCCGCGCACCTCCGCCCTTCCAGTGCCCGCAGGCCCCCCGGGCGCCCCTGGGGCCCCGGGACCTGTGGGTGAGCCGTGCTTCGCTCCCTCGCCCCTTCCTGCTCCAGCGGGGACCCAGCTTCTCCCCGCCCCACGCGGTGGGAGGCCGGACCCCTCCTGCTGCCCGCGCCCGCTCCGCGGTGGCTGAGCTGTACATACCGTGTGCAAAGTGTATATGAGGTTATTTATTCGTGACCCCTGAGCCCGTGACCGTGTCCCTGAATCAGTGAGTCTGTGGCCTGCACCTCCTCTCCCGGGTGGGACAGGAAGGACCCAGAGGACCTGCTCACCGACACTGGCCCCACGTCCACCTCTGTCTTGTCCCGGGGACAGCCAGGCCTCTTGGGTTCCCTCTCTTTTTTAAAGATCGAAATAAACTTCTTACAAATGACCAGGCGCCTGTCGTGCTCCATCGGCGGTCTGTGCCCAGGGCCCACCCCAGCCACCCACGAGCCTTTCGCCTCGGTTCCGCCTCGGTCTCCACCCAGCCTCCAGGAAAGGGAACTTTCGCCCGCTTCTCCTCCTGGGTGCCGCAGTCCTTTGCAGGGGACCCGCCAGGCCAGCAGGGCGCGCGGGGTCCTGGGCAGCTGGCGCCCCCACCTGGCCTGTCTTTCGGTCTCTACAGCAAGGGAAGCTCCCTCGCTCCCCGCTCCCCCTTTCCATCTGGTTCCTCCGGGTCCCAGACAGGGCTGGCCCTGGACGGGGGTCAGCCCCCGGCCTCCCTGGCTGCTGCCGGGCTGCAGCGCCCTCGCTGAGCCGACTCATCTGGCTGCGACGAGGGCGCCGGCAGCTGGTCACCGGCCTGCCGGTCTCGGGGCCGACAGATGGACTCCGAGGCTGATCCCCACCCTCCACCCTCCTCTGCCCGGTGCCCCCCAGCACCCATGGGGTCTGACGCCGGTGGGCACGAGCGCGCCTGGCCTTTGGTGCCGGTTAAGACCCTGCGCCCCTTCTCCGTGGGCCCGATGCTGTACTGGGTAACTTTCTACTCTTGTGACCCCTCACTTTCCTGTGGCCCTGAGAAGAGGCTGGAAGGAAGATGCAGAAAGGAGCCCGAATCCCACCATCGGGGCCCAGCATCTCAGGGGAGGCAGGGGTTGAGTCTCCAGCCAGACTCCAGATCACGTTCCAAGGGCCAGGGTCACCCCCCAAGGCCATTCCTCCCTGGGCAAGTGGGCCAGGGGCGGGGGCTGTGCACAGCACCTGCAGCAGTGCACCCAAGGCAGGAACTGTGGGTGCCCAAAAGCTGAAGCATGCCCCGCTTTCTTGGGAGAAGATGGGGCAGGAGAGGATGGGGAGTGCTCATGCTGTAACCCCAAAACCAGACCCACCGGTCTGCTACGGTTTCTTCCCCCTTTTCCTGGGGTGGCGAGGGTATTATTCTAATTTTGCAAAGTGCACAGCAGCTAATTAAGTCAAGGGCCCTGGCCTTCGGGTTCTTTTGCATGTGAATGGGGGCTGATAAATCCCAAGTTCTGGCTGCGGTGGGGCCGAGGGGGGACTGTCCCCAACTCAGGGTTAATGAAGTGGGAAAGGAGTCTCTCAGAGCCTCCTGCAAACAAAACCCCCCAGGCAACAAACCCTGCCCCAATCCTACATGGATTGACTTAAACCCAGGGGATAAGTGCTTTAAATTAATCTCATTGAATAAGAATGAGACCAAACAAAACTCTTTAAAATCATATTAAAAATCTATCAAAGGACAACTTGCACCGGTGTGCTTTTCATTCTGTGGAAGTGGGGGAGGTAAGCTGGAGCAGCCACCTCACATTTACACAGCCGCAGTGTAAATCAAGACACATTCCCAACTATGTAATCGTCCTTGTACCTCAGAGGCCATTTCATATCTTACATTAATGAAGAACAAGGCTTCCCTACAAGTTTCTAATTACAGTACTCTGCACTGTCCCGCACATCCCGTCTGCAATAACAACTCGGTCTGCGTGGAGTGGGTTTCTGCTCTCCATTTAGAGGCTTAAGTGGTTTGTGTCCCCGGCCCTGGGGACTCTCCAGGGCCCCCCCTAACAAACCTGGATCCTGCAGTGCAGGCAGGGAAGTGTAGGCCAGGCTGGGACTTTCCCCAGCCCCGGGCCCCAAGGCATGTTGGCTTTGAGTACCCACAACCCTGCCAGTGAGGGGCCCTGCTCTAAAGGGCTCCCACAGTGGTGGAGCAGGTTAAGAGACAGTTTCATGGCCCCAGAGGCCCTGAGCAAGACCAGTGGAGCATCTTCCCAAGCAGGGCAGCACTTGTGTTCCGGTGATGGTACGGGGTTCGCGGGGGAATCACCATGTGCTCCACAAGGCCACGCGCTGCCTGAAGAGGCCCCTCTGCCCCCCCTCCACTGCAGGGGCAGAGAAAAAAATCAAAGGGACCGGTGGGCTTTGTAGCACCCTTCAGGCACCCTGCTTGGCTCTCTGCTTGGGGAGCTGGAGGATGCGTCCATGTTTGCTCCTGAGGGGTGCGCAATGGGGCCCTTCTGATGTGTGGGTGCTGCAAGCCTGGGGTGTTCCGGACCTCAGACAAGCATCCTGCAAGCCCTCCACGGGAAGTTTTGGGCTGCAGCATGCCAGTGAGCATCCAAATGATCCATGACTTTCCTATAGTGGCCAGGCTGATGTCACAGAGATGGGTGAGTTTGGGAAATCAGAAACAGGCATGATTCACATGCACACACAATTAGAGTATGTACAGTGGAATTAGGCTACAGCTTTGCCTAATTGATGCCTGAAACGTATCTGTCAAGAGTTAGGAGAGAGCGATTTCCTAGGTTATTTAAATTTAGCTAATACTAACCCTCGATCTGCTAAATCCGTGTTTCTTTATTAGCTGGTGAGCCGTGGTTTACGCCTGCACAGCATCTCACACGTGGCCGTTCAGCCCAAGTGTCGGCAGGCAGTGTCTGGGCCCCGAACTGCAGGCAGCCCCCCACACTCGGGGAGGCTCTGGCCCACCCCCCGCACGGACTGGATACTGGCAGCAGCCGGGGAGCATGTCTCCCTGATCACCCCCATCCCTGGGCCTGCTTTCCACAGTTCGGGTTCACTTCTGAAGTCTGGCCCCCCCTGCCTCACCTGGACCATCTGAGCCATCGCGCCAAGCCGAGGGGTACAGGGTAGGCCTAGGCAAGGCCAGTTGGATGTGTGCTGTTTTAAACAAACTATGGGTACAGACTTCACCCAGCCCCCAGCAGTTCCCACGAAGGCCGACTCTGAGAAGGTCCTGTGCTTCCTCCTGAGCCAGTGACCTTGCCAGCATTCCCACCCCACTGGGCTGGTTAGTCCACGTGGGCCTGGGATCCCAGCACTCAGCCCAGGAAAACCAAAGGGGGTGGCACAAGAATAGTGGAGGAGGAAGGGAGGGCAGGGGGTGCGGGCTCCAGGCCCCCTCTGCACACGCCCACGCTGTCCGAGGCTTCAACCCCCTGGAAAACACGACTGGGGCAGCTTGCTCTGCGTCACCACACAGAGACCCCCAGACCTCTCTCAGAGGCAAGGCTGGACTGGCTGGGAGGAAACACGAGCGTGGGCGAGCACTGATGCCTTTTGACTTCAAAGGCAAATAATAAAAGGAACAGTAAATCAATTAGCCCCGAGAGTGCGTTCTCACAGACGTTGAGAGGGAAAGCGATGCATGCAGATGCGACAGCGTGTTTGCGGGAGGAAAGGGGGCCTGGAGGACTTGTTCCTGTTATTAACCCAGACCAAAAGCTCCTGGTCCCCTGGAACGCAGCACATGTACACTAAAGAAATAACTACTTGGCAAACACATTTTTTTTTTTTGTACCAATTCCAATCCAGTTTTAACACCCTGCTTCAAGGGTTACACAATCTGAGCCTGAGCAGGGCTGCTGTCACGGTGGGTCATCCCACTCAGGACGCCACAGCCAGGACCCCACCCGAGAGTCTGAGGCTGGGCGCGCTGGGTGCTGGGTGGGCCCTGTCCTGATGGCATCCGTGAGCTCCTTCGGTAGTCAGTGCTGACTGGCACTGTGCCTGTGGGCCCCGTGCCTCTCCTACCCGGGCTCCCATGTGACCTGGGGACTTGGTGTTCAGGGCAAGATGTCACAGGCATTTTTCAGATGAAAAGATGCCCACCGGGACTTCCAAGACCCACTCTGAGATCAGTCCTGCGGAGAGATTTAGAGAACCTTCTGGGAGGCCTTGCTGTCCTTCAGTTGGCCCCTGTGGGCCTTTGTGGCCCGGGCAGGAGCTGCTGCAGTCTTGCCCAGGTGCGGGCTTGCTGGGCGCCAGCTGCCGGCCTCCTGTACGCGCTGCCTCCCAGGGGTGGCGCCTCGGGCCTCCAGCCCACTTGCGTATTCGGAGCGGAGGACTTCGGCGAGGCGCTGTTTACTCTGCGGCTTCCTGCGAAGGTCAGGCCTAAAGAACAGTAACAGCAGAGGGGAAGAAACTTTAGTATTTTTTCCTATCACGTTTGGAAAGCAGGCTGACGCAGCTGCTGCTGTGGCTGGGAAGCTGACATTTCTGCATTACCAGAAGTGCGATCCCGTCAGTGGTGCTTGTTTTGATATCCTACGCACGGGAAGATTAGATACGGCGCTGACAGATTTTCATAACGGTGGCAAAATACCATGGCATTTTTAAAACTGAGGCTTTGTTCTGCGTTGTTTTCATGGGAAAAAAGAGAACTACAGCCTCATACTCTGACGGCAAATGAGGCGTGTGATACAGCAGTTTGCCAAAAGATGGAGAAAGCCCACCCCGAAACTCTGCCATGCGGAGCAGGGAGAGTGGCCGCCTTCTCAGGGAGCCTGAAGGTGCAGAGTGGCTGGGGCCCTGGGGCACCAGGGAGCTGAGGACGGGGCAGCCAGGCCCATGCCCCCTCTGGGTCAGCCCTGGAGGCCACACCCCTGTGTAAAAACTCTTGAAATGACTGACCCTGTGGAACCCTGTGCCAGGGTGCAGGCTTGTGAGTGGCCAGCAGCTTTCGCTTGTGGCCGTGCAGTCCGTGTGTGGAGGGACTCTGCTCGCTGCTCCAACACGCATGGCAGACGCCAAGACCAGAGTCCACTCCAGATGCCGAGCCTCAGAAGCTGTCCCGGAAGGCAGCAGCCAGCCACCTGATCAGGTCAGGCAGAAGTTTAGTCCCCTTCAGAAGAGTGACTATAAAATCGAAGAATAAAAGGTTTCCTAAGATGGAATTTTCACCAAAATAACAACAAAAACAATGACTGGTGACTCCATAGACTCCTGGGCACTCCTCCAACGCCACTGGCAGTCCATCGTACTGTGCTGTGGGGTTCCTGCTCCAGCTACGCTGTTCATGGTGTTTTCTTTACATAACCATTAGAGGAGAAAGTGGACTGAACTTACAGTCAAATGTCGCAGAATCCTTCGAAACTCGGGAATGAGAAGTGAGGCTAAGCACGTGGGATCCCGCTGTGAAAGCCTGTAGGGCCCCACTGCACTGGGGCGGAGGTGCTGAGAGCTGTGTATCAGCTCCCCCGGGGGTAGGGCTGCAGTCACACACCTGTTCCCCAGGGTCACGCAAAGGGAGAAGAGCACTCATCTTTGCCAGGGAAAGAGACTTGAGGCAAGAGTATAGTTAGTCGCATTACTTAAGTGCTAGGCGTTCACGGCATTTGTGGGTGCCGGGAAGGGACTGGCGGGAACATGGGGTGCTCCCAGGGCTGTGTGCACAGTGACTCACATGCATCACCTCTGTGCGGCTGCTGTGATTCTCCTCTGTTCACAGCTAAGATGGCCACACTTGAGGAGGGTGACATGCTGTGGCCTCAGCGCTGAGTCCAAAAGTGAGGTCAAACAGGGCCAGTGGACTCCTAGGCCCTGCTCTTCCCACCAGGCTGACGGCCAGGAGGAGGAACAAGCCCACCAGGTCACAGGTGACGGGAAGGGCCGGCAGGGCCGGGTGGAAATGCACACTGTCACGCCAGGTCTGTGGCCCCTGAGGACTGCTCCAGTGGCACAGTGGGGGTAGGAGTCAGGTGACTGAGGAGCAGGGAGTGAGGAGGAAGACCCTGGGGCCAGGACTGGGCCTATCACTCACAGCCCAGTGACACAGCACAAGTGACTCAGTGTCCTGATCTGATAAGTGGGGAGATACTGAGAACACAGCTTCTAAGGCCCCGTGAGGACGAAACGGAGTAAGAAATACACACACCGCGCTAGCTGAGGGCTAACACGGGCTGCGAATGCTCAGTTAAACACAGGGAAACTGAGGCCCGATACCACACTACGCCTCCTCACAGAAGCCAGGAATGACCCTGGTGGGCCCTGGAGCTGGGTTGGGGCTCTAGTGACTGTTGCCAATTCCCGAAGGGCAGCGACCCTGCCCCTGGGCGCTGGCCTCCCTGGCAGAGGCCTAAGCCACGAGGGCCCCGTGCAGTGCCAGCAGCAGACGGGCCCCGCGCTGGGAGCACTCAGCCTGCTCCAAACTGAAGGCCGCTACTTGTGGTGCTTGAGGTTTATTTTTAGTCAGGTTACATGGCAGACAGAGTGGAAAGGTTCTGACAGGAAGGAACGCTTTTCTTCCCTCCCCTTTGAAGCCAAGTGCTCACAATGTGTATAATTTTAATGTAACAACCTGAGTTTCAAAATATGCAAAATTTCAGTCAAAATATTCTCTGCAGCATCAGCTCCAGCACTTCAGTGATTGCTTCTGCCACCACTAAAGCACAACAATAACCACAATCTCATCTGGGTGATTGCTACACTAATTGCCTACGACACAGTGCAGGCTCCAGGCGCCTGTTCCGGCTCCAGGCTTGCAGGCAGGCAAAGCACTGCGGCCCGCAGTCCACCAGGGCGGCCCCGAGACCCCGCAGTGTCACAGCCATACACGCAGCGGCGCAGTGCTGGCCCTGTGGACACACCTGGGTCGGGGGCAGCAGGGATGACAAACTGCTGGATAGTAACATTTAGGGACCTCTGAGTCCACCGTGCTGAGTTCGCCATGGGAAAGCAGACCCTGAGGCTGGGGGAGCTCAGGGGTGAAGTGTGTGCCCAGCACGTGTGAGGTCCTGGGATCAAGCTCCAGAACCACCAAAAGCAAGAAAAAAAAAAAAAAAAAGGCCCTCCGTGGAGATGGCTTGGCTTCCATGTCTCCCAGCCACCGTGGCCTCCTATCTGATCAATGCCCTTGCAGCTTGGAGGCCCACGACAGTCGGCAAGCAGCCAGTGGTCCCTGCTTTTTCAGAACCAGCTCTATCAGGTGGGAGCACGTCAGGGTCAACCCTGGAGTTTCTCCTGCTGTCTCGATGGCCACCAGCAGCACCCACGCTCCCTTGGCAGCTCTGTCTCCTTCTTTGTTCTGAGGCCCAGAGCTGAAAAGGCAAAGTACAGATGGGAAGATGAACCCCGCTAAACCCGAGCATGTGACGAGCACTCGCACCTCCTCCTGCCAAGCTGCAGTCCTCCCAGAACTTGCCAACTTTCTTGCCCTTCTTGCCCTCCAAATACCCAGACCCCTCTCACAGGGCTTCCTGAGCATCTACTGGAGTAATCTGGTAGTTTCTAAGCAACAGATCAGTTTACCTACCCGTGGGGAAGCCCCCCTCCAGGCTGGATTACTCAGCGGGACAGACAGATGTCACTTCTACTGCCAATAAGGTGAGTGCACAGCCGAATGCAAAAGTCAGTACGTCCTGCTACCGTGACACTACAGTAGAGGGATCGGGGCTCTCTCTCAACTTACAAATGCTGGAAGGGTCTGTCTGGGTAAAAAGCCCCTGAGGAAGGCTTCTGTCAGTGGCTTTCTTCTCTAGGAGAGGATTAAAACCATTTTATCTTATCTGTGTTATTTTATGTCTGTGACCATTTTCTTCTAACATTTTAAGGTCAGGCTTAGAAAAGTCTTCATCGTAAGATTTAAAAATTCAAGTATTTTCTTATAGTCTGTGTCTGTAATTCCACCTAGATTCTACGTTGTTTCTGGCATGATCCAGACAAATGTCCTTCTTCCCCAGTTGTCCACAAGGCACTGCAGAGTCACTGTTCCCTCAGAGACTCGATGCTCCAGGACGCTCGCCTCCTTCAGGCTTTCGGCCGCCTCACAGGCTATGTGTGCAGGGCAGGGAAGGCTGATGGTGAAACACTACCCAATAAAGACAGCGAAACATTCACGCAGCGGATTTAAAGATAAAGAAGTTAAACCACAGCCATTTCAATTGGCTATGTGAACTTTTAAATGTAAAAACAATGTTCACAGGATCTTAAAGCACAAAGACAGAAGCCCTGATAAAGAGTGTCTTCCAAATCACAGCTGAATAATTGTTTTTCTTTTTTCTTTTTTTGGGTACCAAGATTGGAACTCAAGACCTTGTGCTTGCCAGGCAGGTGCTGTGCCCTTGAGCTACTGTATCCCTGGCCCAACTGACTAACTTCAGTGAAGAGAGCAGAAGACCCATTCAGTCTCATTTAAGTAATTGATGATTTCATTAAACAAAAAAAATTCCTATATGTACAATGTGTGCAAAGAACATGAAGGCTACACAAATGTGAGCCCAGGTAATGTGGACTGCGGAACTTTTAAACATCTATTTCCTCAATCTTTACCATGAGTATATTTATTTTACAATTAGAAAAAGCCCCAATATTTCATTATGAGGGTAAAAAAAGCAAATGGTAGAATTCTGCCTTATGCCAAGTATTTTAATTTCTAATAACCAAAAACCCTTTGCTTTCCGGCTTTCCATTAGCTTGGTTTCTCTTGTGCTGTAGACCACTGCAGACCACAGAGTATGGGTGCCTCTCTCACCTGGAGAATGCCAGCTCTGGCCAGATGGGCCTGAACTGCTGGCAGGCCTGGGCTCCAAGCGGCTATAGGGCCTTGACGCCAGACTCCTAGCTGGCCACTTCGCAGACTGGGCAGCAGCGTGGGCTGCAGCCGTGTGCAGGCGAGACTGGGACACAGGGCCCAGCAGCCAGGGCGGTGCAGGGCTCCACGCTCCCTGGTCAGGATGGCAGGACACTGGGTGGATGTGGAAGCAAGTTTGAGGCTGGGATGATCAGGCCCTGAAAACACCAACACTGACAAGCTCAGGGCCGAAGCCCACACCAAAGCCACCTTTTCACTCACTGGGTCTGTCCTTTTGGACAATTTTATCAGTGACTTCCATGATGTTATTAAGTATATTTATCGCATTTACACATGGATGACAGAATACCTAGAATGCCCTAACAAAGCAAAATGACAGACCTAAGCTCAAAAAGTCAATTAAACTGGGACAGGGGTGAGGCCTTGCTTTGCAAGGTGGGGCAGGACCTGGGGACTGATCGGACTGAACTACATCCCCGGCCGGTCGCCTTTTTTACTCTGGGACAGAGCCTTGCTAAGCTGCTCTGGATGGGCCTGAACTTGTGATTCTCCTGCCTCAGGCCCCTGAAGTGCTGGTCTCATGGGTGTGTGCTGCCCTACCTGAGGGCAGCATGAACCACCACCACCACGTGTGCAGACAGAACTGGAAGGCCCAGGGTTAAACCTCAGCCCCGCCAGCTGCTCTACTGCAGGCCGCCTCCTCGCCTGGGGACTGGGGAACCACGGGGTATCAGTGGGGGAGGCCTGTGCCCGCCTCTCTGAGACCATGCCCCGCTCCTGCACTGTGTCGTCCCGTGTGTTTCTGCCTCTGAGGGACGAGGGTCGGGCTCACACCTGGGCTGGGCTGTGAGGCCCTGGGTGCGGGAGCTCCTCCTCCAAGTCCTGGTGGCAAGGTGCCCTCCTCAGCCCCTACACTCAGCTCACCCACCAACTAAGGGATAAAGTGCTCATGACCCTCATCAGCAACATGGGAAAAGGCAGGAGGGAGAAGAGGAGAAGCCACCACCAGGCATCCAGCCCACGTCCCACAGACCAGGGACTGGCTGGGTCAATACTGCCACCACCTTCTAAGTTTGGAAATCATCTACACAGGAGTCTGAATCTCAGGGATGGACAGGGCGTGGCTTGGGTCTAAGGGCAAGCAGGACCTCTACAAAACAGGTGCCACTGCCGACAAGCAGCTCACTGGGCTGCAGGGCGCACAGACACTGGAGAGGCAATGGGGACAGCAAGGTGAGGGCCAGACCAGGATGGCACGTGCCACACTTCCAGCAACCACCAGGACACCCCACTGCTGCTAAGCACGAGGGCTGGGATCAAATTCAGCAAGGTCCAGCCCCATAGCTCTGGTTTCTTCTACTGCTCCACTCTGCATCTGCGCCCAGAGGACACGAGGTGAGGTAAGCCAGACCTGACCTGCAACGGTCTCTCCTGGAAAGCCTCCCTAGCCATCCAGAGAGCACACAGGCGCACTGCCCCAGGGTTTGCCGCTGATGGCTTCGAACCACTTCTTCCTCCCAACGATGAATGTGTCTGCTGCTCCAAGGCCAGTCCTTCGGTTACACAGAGAATAATCTGTTCATATAAAAAAATACCCTTAACCCAATTTGTATATCTGTCACTCAGCCCAGTGCTGACTGTGGAAACCCACAGCTCCCCTCCAGGGCACCAAGGACATGCACAGGGCATGGCCAGGAGCCTGTTCCAGGTTTCTCGCTGGTCGCAGGGACCCAAGATGCCTTGGTGGAAGAGCAGGCACGCAGACCTTGGCTCAGCAGAGGGCACACGTGAGCCCTGAGAGAAGCTGCCATCATCTCTACAAAGACCTTAAACTTACACGCAGATGCGTCACCTATTTTCACTCTGGGATGCTGGTTCCCAAGCTGGATCTCTCCTCTTGACTACTCACAAGTTACAACACTGCCTTTCAGACTGCTGCTTTCACACAACGTAAGGACCAGGATGAAGACGATGTGTGGAAAAGACCAAAATCGTTTCGTACAGGTTCCAGGCAGATGGAAAGGCTCTGGCTTCCACTGATAGAGGTGGCGTGGCGCAGGCCGGGGGTGGGGGGTGGGCTCTGAAGGCACTTCCTACTGCAGGAAGGGGCCTGGGGCAGGGACTGGTGTGCTCCTGACCTCTGGGTGACAGGAGGAGGAGAGCCTGGGCAGGGCCATCTGCGCTCCACGCAGGCCCCCGTGTGGTGTCTGCAGGCTGCTGGCCGGCCACATCTAATTCCAGCGCTTGGTCGGCTCCGATATCCTCCCAGGAGAGACTGGCCGGGCTCCTGCTCTTTGTTGTTGGCCTCAACTGTGTGACTGAAAGTACATCCGTGGCTCCCACTGTCTGCAGGTGACCCAGGTGTGGAGGGAGCCCAGGGTCACTGTGAAATCCCTCTAATCGCCTCATTAGCTGGGCAGGGATGAGTGTGTTTGTTCCATGTGGAGGTAGAAAGCTGGTAATTGCATGGTGTCAGGTGGAAAAATAGTGGTGGAAGCAAAAGGCTGAATGTAAAAAACTGGGTGTGCAGAGCTGTAACTGAAGAACCCAGAGGAGCAGGGCTCGCAGTGTCTGACCAGAGCAGCGTGTCCACGCCACCCTGCCCATTTTAGCCACCATGAACACACACAGAAGCTTTCACGTCACATATGGCCCGTGGGCTCTGCACAGGCTGGATCCACTGCCTGGACCCCACATGCCCTTCGAGGCTGTCTTCCTGTCTCTTCCTTGTCCTGTGCACATGCTGTAAAGAATCCAGGCTCTGCTCCAGGTCACCATCCCGCCCCCTGGGCAGAATGGACACACAAATCCGCTCATCTGTCATCTGAGGTGGTTTTGATCCTGACTCCCCTCTGAATGACAGGTCCCAGCAGCCAGTGCCTCTCCGCCTCACTGCATAGGGGCACCCCGTGACCCACTCTGAGGACGGCATTCTTCCCAAGTCCCAGGGGTCCGCTGGGTCAATGGATGATCATTTCTCCATACTCTAAATGATTTCAGACTGGCTTCTGGGTGCGGGCCTGACACCTGCATTTTCATGGGGCTGCCCAGCAGCCTGGAGAGCAGATTCTGTTCCTCTATCCACAGGCCCACCTGCCCCAGGGCCCCTTTTAGGGGCCACACAGAGACCTGGAAGGAGTGATCTGGGAGTGCAGATGCGGCTGAGGGGCTTGGCAGACCTTGGAAGACATAGCACAGTGGGGACCAAGAGTACTGGATGCGGGAGAGGACAGGGGCTAGCGCTGACTCAGGAGAGGTGGCGGTACAGGAAAGACCCCTGCGTCTTCCAGCACAGCTCTGTCCGGCCTCTGATCTCATGTTTGGCCAATATGCTTTTTAAGAGTGAGAAATGGCTCAATGAAATTGAGAAAATTTTCACAGTGGCAAGATTCCAAGTTTGCCTTCAGCTAATTAAGTGATATTAGGAAGGTTGTAAATGCCACGTAAAAATTGGCAGGCAAGCTGCTCCTAATGATGAGAATATTGCTTCACATGGAGACGCAGCTGCAAGTCCTTAATGCTAGTCTTCTGGGGAACTGGCTGCATGTTCAAGGTTGTTCCTGGGGAGCCAAGTCTGAAGGTGCTGCAGTCAGCTATGGCTCTTCCTCCCTGCTGCATGGAAACCAAGGACTCGGGAGGTTGGGAACGAAGCACTGCAATCACAGGGTCACCGCTTCTCCACGTGGGGGACCCTGAGGCGATGCTTCCTGCTCAGCAGCCGGTTTCACCCAGGACAATCCGGTGAGGCCGAGTACAGCGTTCTGAGAGGCAGGGGAGCTGATGCACAGAGAGGCCAAGAAGCCTGCCCTGAAGCACACAGCACGCGAGCAGGGAGGCCAGAGCTCCATCTGTGCGAATCAACAGACGTCACCGTGGCAGGAAGGGAGGGGAGGCCTGCAGGACAGCACTGAGGGAAATGAACTCCTCATGGGACAGCCCATTCCAGGCACCAAGGTTCATCAGTTACCTAACAACAACGGGACAAGCGAATGACATGGCAAGGCCTTCCACAACAAGAAACGGCAACATCCAGGGCTCTCACAGCCTCTGATGCACTTTGGCGACAAAGCCATTGTGATTCACGGGAAGACTCTGGCAACCATGTCCTGTATAGGGATGGGTGGCCGCCCCAGTACCATTTCCCCAAGGAAAACAAACTTTAGGAGGAAAAGAAACCTCTAGGCCGTCGGAAGTACAGAGGCGAAGGAAACTCTGCAGCGTGGGGCAGACACAATGCGGGCGGGTGCAGGAGGGCCAGGCCCAGCAGGACAGGCTCAGTCACAGCAGGGAGGGCTGGGGCGGGACACCATATCTCAGGGAACCAGGAGCTACCAGGCAGTCAGAGCAAATTTATGGGAGGTGAAACTGTCTAAGAACACACACGGGCTGGGACTGCTGTTTCTCTACTGCAGCACGGCTGCTGTCCCAAGGGTTTCTGAGCACCAAGATGACATCTGAGCCTTCGGTGCAGATGTGGGGGCAACAGGCACCCCGAGTAGCTGGCTACACGTGAAACCGGTGACCTGGGGGCAAAGCAGCACTGGGGCACAGGGAGGAACTCTCGGGAGGGATGTTTTAGAAGTAGCAGACTCACTCTTTTGTGCTGTCCCCAAATGCCAAGGCCCAAGGCACACTTGGGTATACGTTCTGGACCACTCTGCACAGGTGCAGGACATGCCTGCTTGGCATCACTGGGCCTGCTGCCCGCACGAGCATGACCATCCCGACACCCAGACAGACAGACAGAGACAGACAGACAGAGGCACAGGACATAGTTCCGTTCACACACAAGCAGCCCCGGAACCCCGCACCTCCTGGAAAGATGGCAATTCTAGGGAATGATACCTTTGCTTCTCAAGAACTGCTGAGTCTACATAGCTTCAACATAAGAACTGCATTTCACGGGAGGAAAATGCTGTTTTTGTGAAGGATGTTGCTAAGGGGCCATTCAATATTTTACCAGCAGCACCAACTCCCTGTGTACGTTCCTGTGTAGGAGTTCGGGGAGGGGGCGGTTTTGACAGGTTTGTGTGTAGGTGTCAGAAGAGGTTCTGTGACTATGACTGTATTTCCATGTGCAAGGGAGGCATTTACTGTTCCCTTTCTGAATGAGGGCTGCAAGAGTAGACAGAGACCTGGTGATTAAGATCTCATTTGGGGACATTAAGTATTTATTTTCTTGTTCTGAGAAGTGGTGGGGTACAGGGATGAAGACAAGAGGAAAGGTAAAATCCCGACACCACATGGAAATGCCGGGTAGTCGGCGGGGCCTGGCCTTGCCCTGGGCCCACGCTCCAGCGGCCGTCTGATGGCAGAGTTGGGCTCTTTGCTGAGCTGATGACTGGGTCTGCACGGAAGCTGTACTTACTGTGGTGGGAACAGCCCGAGCTGGAAGTGAACAGTTCAGGGAATTTAGGGTTTCTGTTTTGTCCACCTGCACAGAACACAAAGCCCCTGTTCTCTGCTTGACAGGCGGGTTTCAGGGAGGCGCTGTGGCCGGAACAATGGAGGCCATGGCACCACTCTGCACCTTGTGGGCTTTCTCAGAAAGCAGCAACTGGCATTTGCTTGAGCCCTGACTGAGGTGTGGACAATCTGTCAGGTTTTCTCTGCCACTTGCCCTGACTACAATTATACGGTCCATGTGCAGATTAGCTGTGAAGTCACTGCTCCTTCAGGAGTGACAAGACTTCCCCCACACAAAAAGGTACCCGCTGTATCCTTCAGTGCCGTCTGCGTTAGAAAGGCAGGGGCGGGGTGAGCGTGGAGAGAAATGCCTTCAAAAGAAGGGCATAACAACAGAAAAAGTAGCTCTAACAGAGTGGTGACATGGCAAGAACAGAGAGTGCCACTGTCACGGCAGAGTAATCCTGTGACACACTGCTGTCACTCACCACCCGGCTCCCTGCCGCGCCAGCCAGACATCAAAGGCTGCCCCATGCCATCTTACATGCTCTTTATCGGCTAATCAGCCCATTCTTCCCTGGATAAAGCCCTGCAAATCCCCTGCTCACAGGGGTATAGTGGTCTTGGTGCCCATCTGCTATCCAGGGTCAGAGGAGGCAGGAGGGGCGGTTGCTCTCTCCCTAGCGGCTTCTCAAGGTAAGGACAATGTGGACTCCAGCTCCCCGCCCAACTGCTTCCTGCCCCGGCTCCCCAGGATCTGGGCAGGGCTATGGCCTTCCCAGTCTGGAGATCTGCTAGCTGGCTTAACACTTGCTAATGAAACTGCAAGGCATAAACACAGATCATCTGCTAATAATAGAATGTTACAATTATTATTTGGGAGGAGCAGAGTAAACAAAGGCCCATTTCTCAGCACTGGCAGGCCACGCCTCCTCTCCTGGACAATCCCGTTTTAGAAGTGGTGACTGGATGGGCGGGCAGGCTTCCCATTACCAGGTCACCCCTGGGTGCAGACTGGGAAGCCCTGTGGTGTCACAGCTTTGCTGCCTAGACTGTAGTAAGTACAGGGAGAGAGATGCCAAATTCAAAGACAAAGACCCAACTGTGCTGTTCACACGTGCCTGGGAGTGGCCCAGAGGTGCTTGCCCCTTTCTGGATCTGAAGAGGCAGGTACAGAAATCTCTGGGTACTGTGCTGGTCTGCAGCCCTGTACCTCCAAGCTGCCGGGAGGAGAGCAGAGCTGGGTGCACCGCCTCAGGCAGCAGTGCAGCCCGGCAGCGCGGGGTTTACATCTGCTTCACAGAATCACGGGACACTGCTCCCCACAAGGGGCATGGCTGCAAGGGAAAAGCCAGCATCTTCAGGGTCCCCAGACTGGAGCTGGAGTTAGACAACGCCCCACTGTCACCAAGAGCTCGATCGAGCTGGACACCCCAGGGTCTTGATGACACTGCTTTCTGGCTGTCTGACGAACCTGCAGGTCTAAAGGTAGATTCATGCATATCACCTAATTCTGATTCTTGAAGTGGTCCAGTGAAGTGACTCTGTTTTTGTTGTTGAGGAAACTGAGGCCCTGGGACAGAGAAGAGGTATGGTCCAAAACTCATAGCAGAATGGAGCTGAGGAAAAGTGCAAATCCCTGACTCTAAGGCCACTGTCCCGGAGGCCTGGGCCCTGACAGGGCTGGGGAGAGGACCAGCAGACACTGGGGACCCAGCAGGAAACCTGGGCTTAGGGCAGGATGGCCGGGGCCACTCTGTCTAATGTAGAGGAGGATGGACAACCACTCAGAGCATTTGAGGGCGCTGTATGGAAAATACGGAGTGCAAAAATGTGCCCACAAACACTCTGTCACTGAGCCTGACAACTTCACCCCAAGATTCCCTACAGAGCACCTGTGGGATCTCCACAGCTATAGCTGTAGGGAGGAAAGAAACACCTAGTATAATGGAAGTTTGCTGAGCAGAGGTTTCAACATGTAAAGCTGGACCCAGAGCAGGCCTTCACCCCACTGACCCTCCTGAGCAGCTGTGCACATGCACTTGCCTAGTAACCACTCAGCACCATGGAGTGGGAGGCAAGGCCAGCATGCTTGGGACTGAGGCATCAGCAGCTCCTGAGCTCCAAGCTGCCATCTCCCCCGGTCCAGGCCTGTTACCAGGACCAGGGGCATGGATACAGCAAGCCCCCAAGTCACTCCCGGGGCAGGGCCACTCTTCCCTCCCAATGGCCTGACCACTCACTAAGCCCCACTGTGCTTGGGCCCAGCAGGAGACCAGGTATTTTTCCTCTAGTTCGAAAAGCTTACTGTACTGAGAGACAGGCAGGATAGGGGTAGGTGGTCACAAACCCTAAGTGGAAGAGATGACCTGTGCGTGTCAGCTGCACCACCTCACGCTGCTCATCTCCACAGAGCTCTCTCTGTCCGCCTGCTTCCAGCCACCGCCACCCAACTCCATCACCTCACCTCTTCAGTGTTGCTTTCCTCCTCCTCCCAGCTGGGGCGCCGAGGTTCCTGGGAGCATCTCTCAGCCCGAAGCTCTTCGCCACGTGGCCAAGGTGGAGGGACCGCACGTGGAAGATGTGCTTCAGCTCCCGGGGGTAGGCTGCATAGGCTCCGATGAAGGACTGCAGAGCTGGAAGAAGGGCAGAGACAGAAGCTGTCAGGACGGGGCCCTAACTTCCAGGGCCTCCGCACCACGCTCCAGCCCCAGCCCTTTTCTTGTTTTTAGTACCGGTGATCGAACTCAAGACCTTGCACTTGCCAGGCAGGCACTTGGTCCACTGAGCTAAACCCCAGGTCCTTAGCCCTTTTCATTTTGACTTTCAGTCAGAGTCTTACTACGTGGCCGAGGCCAGGCCTGGACTTGTGACCCTCTCACCTCAGTCTCTGGAGGGCTGGGATTGCAGGTGTGTGTCACCACACCCGGCTTCCCTATACTTCATCTTGCCAGGTGACAAACATAACCAGAGTGGTTACAACATAAACAACACAGATCTACACTTCTGTATACTTTTAGAATTTCTAAAACAACGATCATCACTTGAATAAACCCAATACAATTTGGTTTTACTGCAGAACTCATCTGGCTCTAGGCTGGTTCCAGTCTGCTTTCTTCGTCATGGTCTCAGAGCCTAGCACAGTACCCAGCAGGTGACAAATGTTTGTCACATCTATGAAAGAAGTGAGAATGAGTAACGAAATTGGGTCAGTTCACACAGGTATTGCTTTCTTATGAAGACGAAGAAATCATTAAGACAATTATATTAAGGAAATACGTTTCCTCATTAAAAGTTGGTTTTAGGCTCCATAATTCAGAAAGTTCCAAAAGCTTCACCATTCTGTGAGAGAACGACCTCACTGTGACTACAAATCCTCCTCTACCACAAGCTCTGCCTCAGTCCCTGTCCACGTGCACTGCAGAGACCAGGTGTTACTGTCCTTCAGGGATTTTACAGCCAAGTTCGTTCTGAGGGTATCTATGGCTGGGGAAGAGCTCGTGGCAGAGCTCTTTCCTTGCATGCATGGGGACCTGGGTTCGATCCCCAGCAACACACACAAAAGATAAACACATCTATAGCTGAGGGTTATACAGTGTTGTAAAGACTTTACTCATGTAAAGACTGGATAAAAAAAAGGAAATGGCATATAAATTTTTAAAAGAAAGAATATTTACTAATTACTGAAACAGTCCAGGAAGTGGTTCATCCCTGAAGGTCTGCTGTCAGTTCACCAAACATTGCACTGGGTAAGCTGCAGTCCCATTGAAAGTTAGGAAAAGGGGTTCATTCTCTACATGCCAGTGCTGGCCGGAGAGAAGCCAGACCTGGGTCCTGGGATGAAGCTCTGGCTCTGCCTTATGAACCCTGCTGGCTGCTCCTTGAGTGGCACTGTGACAATGGCAACCCAGCCTCCACCAGCTTCGCACACTAGCAGGGCATGGGAGTGTGACACAAGCACACTGCACCATCCCTGCTCGCCTGACTTCAAGGCCTGCTCCTGTGCCAGGCTGGCCAGCACCCAGGCCTGCACTGCTGGGACAGGCATCAGCTAGCAGCCTCCCGCAACTTGCTTGTTGAGCCACTGGACTGGCAAGTTTGCCCACAGCTTAGATGTAATATCCCAGCAGCACCTGGAGATCGGCGTTTATGAACAGTAATAAAAAGTGTCATTTTAGCAGATCAGCTCCTGGAAGGATCCTGGGAATCCATCAAAGCTCTATTTACTGAGCAAAGTGAACTCCTTTTCCCAATCGATGAGAAATAATAACTACGGCAACTCCTCTGTACCCTCTCTAAGCCTGTGCTTACACCCCTTTTTAATAACAAGGGACTAGGCTTTTCAGAGAGAACCTTTAGCACTGCACATGGCCTGCACTGTCTGTCCCTGGGTTCAGGTCTCACGGGGCAGGTAGTGGAGATTGGAGCCTCTTCTCCAACTTGCTTTCTTTCCCCAGCCCTAAGCCTGCTCTAAACCACAAGACCGATCAAACCAAGCCAAGTTTGTGCTCCTAAACCATGGGGACCCCACACCCGGCCCAGCTCCGCTCATCTCCCACTGCTCCTCTGCGGTGCATGGGGACTTGGGTTCGATCTGCCTTGCTCGACTTTCTGTCCCTGCCCCACACCAGTCCTGGAAGCGAGCACACAGGCATCAGTCCCAGGAGACATAGGTGCCCAAGGAGCAGCTCTGCGGGGATAGTGACTTTGCCAAGCACTGGCAGGAGTGTTTTTCTCCCTGGATGACTGGTCAGGCAGCATCTCATGCTGCATATTTTACTAAACCTCCTTGTCCTCCAGGCTCTAGTCTCACTGGGGACAGTGACGGTTTGCTGTCCTTGCAGATTTGCATGGACTTTCATATTTGGATAATTCTGAGAAGCAGGAATTTCTGGTGCTGCAGGGGCAGGAAATGACAGTGTCAGAAATGTGCAGGAGGAACAGAGCGAGGGACCAACAGAGTGAGCAGTGAAGTACTGAGCAGAGATGCTTATTCAGGTGATGGACGAAGCACCCGGCAATGACACCAAGCACTCTGTAGCTGCGAATCCCCATTTCCAGCCAACTGCTCCAGGTATACAAAATCAGGGGAACTCTACTTAAAATATTCTAGGTGGACAACTTTGTCCTTTTTCATTCCTGGACACCTGGCTCCTGAGGCAGACAGGAAGGTGACACTGTTTCCTCCTCCCAAAGCCCGTGCCAAGGCACCTGCCTCTCCCACCTGACACAATGGCAACTGCACCAACCGTGCAGGGAAGGAGGTGGCTTGCTTCAATCCTTGACACAACACCTTTGCCCAAGTGCCAGCCCACCTGTTTCCAGCAAGGGCAGGAGGAAGCCCAGTCATCACTGGCAGGGTTCTGGGACGCATCCCCTCTAGGCACAGCTGTGATCCTATGCAATGGAGGCTGCCTTCAGGGAGGCCTAAGCCACGGGGCAGGGTAATGGGCAGTGAAGGACCAGGTCTTCCCAAGCTTTTTCTCAGGAGTCTGCAACTCAAACTTATGGTACTACTATGTTTACAACCCAAATTCCCAGCTGAAAGATGCAAGAAATGGGAGAAAAAAGGGCTACCTGCTTCTGAAAACTGGCAACAACTAAACGCTGGTTATTAACAATGACTGGGTCAGAAAATGCAAAAGGAAAACAAATGCATAGTTGGCCCAGTTTCCAACTAGTTTTCTGCCATAAAGGCAAAAGGCAGCTGCTTTGTTAATTATTCATGAGGTGGGTTCTGAAATGGCACAAAAGGGAAGCAAGTCAGTTGTGGGGAATTTGCATATGCAGATTAGAGCACAAAACCAGAGTGCAAAGGATGGGCGAGGGGGCTGCTGTCCCTGCACTGTGAATCCGGTCCCTTTGGGTGGCAGGTGGGCACACTTTTTCAAAACTACAGAATCCACAGGCCTAGGTAACAGGAGAGGAGGTCAGTGAGGGGCTGCGTGTGATGTGGGATGACCGAGACCCACTGGAGCGGGTTTGTTCCTTGCTCTATCGGTCTGGTGTGGAATTGACCAGCAAAGAAGGAACAATACAGATGTGTATCCTTCATGGCACATGAACGTCGGGGAGTGGACCTGTTCCCATACCCTTTCAGCAGAAGACAAGCGACTCTGCTTGTTTCTTGAGCAAATTCAACAGTAAAGGTGAAGATCATAGAAACCCCCAGCCATGTTATAAGGAGTATTTCCTGTGACTTTTACTCAGATGGCCCAGACACCTTGAAATAACTGTGTGTCACCCAAATGTCTGAAAGCCCAGGGACTGACAAGTGAAGATGGTGGGGTGGGTTTGATTTCTTGTCACCGGAACTTTTTTGGAGTGTGAACTCAGGCCTTCACACTGCGCTATGTCCACAGCCTTTTTTCTTTTTTTTTAAATTTTCAGACAAGATCTCGATAAGTCACTAAGTTGTCCAGGCTTGACTTGTGACCCTCTTGCTTCAGCCTCCCAGAGTGTGGGGTTACAGACATGTGCCACCACGCCCAGCTTGACAACGCTGTTTAGACCTTTGCTTAACCTTCATCAAAGGTCACAGTGTGACCAACATTTTACTCCTCGAGACATTTCAGCCCTTCTCTAGAGGCAGGTTCTTGGGAAAACCCTTAGGAATTGCTCAGTTCACATCTGAGAAACGCTAAGACAAGGTACTATTGAAGACTACAAGGATAGATACTAATTATGTATCAGCAGCAACCAAACATTGCTTCTATCAAGTGCTAATGGTAAACACACCTGAGGTATTTGCTGACTTTTTCTGGCAGCACTGTGAACCAAACCAAATCCTGTCTTGCCCAGGCTCAGCAAGTGCTCTACTGCTGAACCATGGCAGTGGCCCTGCAGTGCTGCTCTTAGTTCCCAACCCTGCTTGACAGGTGCACGGTCCCCAGGGTGTGGCACCTGCCCTCAGGTCTGCCCTCACACAGTGGCCAGGACACCGCTGAACCTGTGTCCGTCACACCACACGGCTCGAAGCCCTGCAAAGGCTCCTGTCTCCTCAGGACATACCCCGAACTCGCAGTAGCCTCCCAGCCCAGTGGGTCTGCCTCAGCATCCTTCCACCCACATCGCCTGTCCACCCTGCCTGGGAGACACGGAGCTCTCCTATGGCAGGCTTTGGCCCAGTGTCACCATCAGTGAGGCTCGCACCAAAACTGCTCAGCACCACTTCCTGTCTCAGCCCCTCTCCACTCTTCATGGCTCTTCCTACATCTAAGAAACTCCCCTGCGCGCTCATGGAGGCTCCCGTGCAGGGGAGGGTGCCACCCATGTCTAGAGTACCCAGCACAGTGCCGCCCAGTGACTACTGCTGACAGAGTGGCTGACAACGCTACTTCTGAGAAAAAGAAAGGATGACACAGTCCCACTTCCAGCTAAGCATCCTGGCATTCTTCCCAAAACAGCAGGTAACTAAACAGAAAGAACTGCGGCCCTGCACTGGGGGCAAGCTGCCCTGGCCAGAGCACTGCTCACCAAAGCTCCCACCCATTCCTCCACTGTTCATGTTCAAGATGAACTGCTAGGCTCACACCTGTGGTGGATTAAGAACTGGTGGTCAGCATAACACCAGCTGAGCAGAATCAACAGGCTGCTGAGTGTGGGTGGCCTGCCTGAGGACTGTTGCCAGAACAAAAAGAAGAGAGGAAGAAGGTAGCGTTCGGGGTCCTCCTGAGTGGTGGCGGTGTTTGGCACTGTTGGATTTCCTGTTGCTGTGGGTTCTCCTGAAGAAGTCTGTGGAGTCCTTCCCTGATATGAACTTGGCTGTTCTCATCATCAGAGGAGCTCGGGGCCCCGTCACTGAGAGCGGCTGTGGTTCACTTTGGGGGAGCTCTGGTCCTTACACTGAGCATCGCTTCCTGGCTCCGGAGGGGAAGATGGGCGCTGTTCAGTCTCCAGGAGAAGCTTGTCACGCTGGCTTCCTGATACAGACTCGGCATCATCAGAGGAGCTCGGGGCCCCGTCACTGAGAGCGGCTGCGGTTCACTTTGGGGGAGCTCTGGTCCTTACACTGAGCATCGCCTCCTGGCTCCGGAGGGGAAGATGGGCGCTGTTCAGTCTCCAGGAGAAGCTTGTCACGCTGGCTTCCTGATAGGAACCTGGCTGTTCTCATGGTCGGAGGAGCTAGGGACCTCGTTGTCACTGAGGTTGGCTGTGGAGCCCTGGTCCTTGAGTGTTGCTTCTTGGCTCCACTGCAGAACACTCAACCTACTGGCACAGCTCCTTCGCCCCGCTGGCACAGACTTTCTAGCTTCCACCGCTGACCTTTGGGCCTTCCCAGCTCAGCTCCATGAAACCAACTCACATGAGTCACTGTCGTGGGCTCCAGGCTTTCAGCTGGACTCGTGCAGGACACTGCTGTGGGATCTAGGCCCCTGGTTGGATTTTCTAGGTCTTTAGTGTTGTGGATAGACTTCCTGCACTTTCTTTGCATTTGACCCTGTTGGGTGACCCTTATAAATAATACAATACATTATGCGTCCTGTACTGTCTCGTTCTCCTTGCAAATCCCCGATTACAACACCACCTAATATCTGGATCCCAGAGGCCAATTTACACTAAAATGGTCTGAATACTGAATCAATACCTAACTCTTCTATAAATTTCTTAGGAATTGGGTTCGTGGTCAGTGGCCTTCCTCCACATCGTCTTCATTTTTCTTTGTTTCTTCAAATAGGAACTGCTTAGGTATAATACCTTCAGCCCTTTCCTTCATCTCTAATTTGCATTTCTGCAACTACTACTGACATGTCATGCCTCTTCTACCTGGCGTTCAAAGACAGAAATGCAGCTCTTCCAGATCCAAGCTGCTGGGTCAGAGCTCTATCCCAATGTAAGCCGAGATAAAGCCTCATTTGTGCGCAAGAAGGGAAAGGATGAAATTAACATTTAATATCACTTTAAAGCCTTCCACGTCTGCTTGCAAACTCTGCAGAATTAGAGGTTGAAGGCTTTTGCTGGCAGGCAGAGACCCCTGACTGGCCTCTCGGCAGGCATGAGGTGTGAGCCGAGGGTGGGGGCCACACCTGCCAGGCCTGTCCCCTCACCTGAGGAGCTCACTGACCTTGCTTGGCCCAGGAGGCCGTCCTCTCAGTGGAGTGCACGTAATCTTCAAACACTGTCTGTAAGACCGTGGCGCGCTCTCGGATTTCCTGGGGGCCGACAGCGTGGGATTTCTGGGAGGGTGACGGAAGGATTAAAGGAGAGACAGAGTCGAAGTCAGGAATAATGAAGCAGTTTATAATAGATTTAATAACAGTAAAATCACACAGTAACTACCTAGGGGCCAACAAGGGTAATCCTTTCAATATTACTAGGGAAAAAAGGAGCTATAAAGATGTTAAAGTCAAGCAAAGAGGAGGAAGGCTTGCAAGAGCAGACCAGGCCTGTGTGTTCACTTACTGTCCTTCCTGACCTCTCAGCACATGCTCAGAATGAAAGACCACTGGAAACACTTGAAATGTATCAAGTCTGACTGGCATTTAGACCACTGAGCACAAGCTGTTTTCAAAACAATCTATATCTCCCACAAATTTGCTCTCCTTTCCCTTCCACTCATCGGTGGGAAAGGATGATTCCTCTTCAAGGGCGTCCCAGTGTCCTGAGCTCAGTTCAGCCTGGAAGAGTTCTTGCACCCTTAAATTTCTGAGCCAGTGCCCGGCTCCTCCAGAGGCTGACTGGCACTGTGCTGGGCTCACTCCTCAAGCCCATGACCACAGGCTGTGTGCAAAGACTGCCTGCATCTATGCAGTCAGAGAGACCTTGCGGGAGGAAAATGTTAATGGCACATCAATTATTTTCTTTTTACCTTTTAACAGCCCCCAGAAAAGATCCCCCCAATGTAGTGGTTTTTGTTTCCATATCTTAAACACACATTTTCTATACAAGATCCGGAAGGACAAGGATCTCCAGCTCAACAGGCCAAACAACATTAGTGACACAAACGGCACCACTTCACCTCTACTTCAGCCGGGCCTCCCTAGCCTGGTGCGGCTGCTGGAGTCCATCAGGGCGGATCTGGGCCGCCCTCTTTGCCTTCCAAGGACAGGCTGTGAGCACTGGTGTCTAACCCAACTTGGACGCCTGTCTCGTTCACTTGTAAGGCTGGAAGGCAAGAACAAAGGGCAGAGGAGAAAGAGCGCCACCCTTTGGATCAACATCCTCTCTGAATTAATAGAGACCTAACGGCCCGAACACGCTTTTAGTATGGTCAAATCACCCTGCTCCGCCTGGCTGGTGATAGCCTAGCTGACTTCACCGTATGCGGCCCCCTAAGGGTTCCGTACGCTCAAATGTCAAGAGAAAAGTTGCTCAGGAGCTGTGCTACCAAAGTGGACGTTTGCTGCTGTCATTAACAGCAAGAGGGTTTTTCACCTGCTTCACTGACGTGAGACGCAAACTTTCTCACTGCCCTCCTTCCATTCAGCCATCTCAGCAGCACAACTGTCACCCTGCCTGTGCTTTTTTTTAATATGAATGTGAAATTAGTGAGGATGCCCTTTCCCCTGGCGGACAGAATCCTCTGTTATTAAAAAGTAAAGCACTTTAATAATGAAAACTTTTTCCTCTTTTTCCTGTGTTTTAACTGTTTAAAATTAATGAGAAGGGCAGAATGGTTGTCAAAGCGATATTGAAAGCCGGGCAGCCAGGACCGAATAAGCACAAAAATCCCTCTAGAGTGTTAAATAAACAGAGCTGCAGCCCTCTCCGAATCCCTCTGTTGGTTACTGTATACATTCTGTAACAGCTCTCAGAATAGATCTGAGAGCCGGAGAGGCAGAGAGGTTTCAGAATTCCAATAAAGGCCTCAAATTAAAGACAGCCTGGTGCGAATTCCAGGAGAAAATTAAAGAGACCTCAAGCTTAAGTGACAGGTGACTTGCTTCTGTGTCACAACTGTCAGGGGATTTAGTGATAATATGGCAATATATTACAAAGGGCTTTTCTTATTCCCCCCTTTAGGTTTCAAAATGAGGCATCTTTTCTTCCCAACCCCCTCCCAAAAAAACCTCCCATGCTTATAATACAAACCTACATATAAGTAAAATATGTAGAAAAAACCCGGTAAAACAAGATTCCCAGGTCTGAAATGATGAGGTCAGTTTTAGTAAAATATAAGAAAAAGTTAATGACAGAAAACAAAACACAGTAAAAAGCATGCCCCCCCCCAGCCTGTATTTTAGGGCTCCCCCCACAGAGAGTGAAGTGGGGCTCTTCCAGTCTCCTGGGGAGGGCAGACTAAATTTAAACTGGAGACGAGCGGGCAGAGCTCGGCAGCCCTGCCGCAGCCCCAGACAGGTAAAAGCTCCATAATGAGAGCGGGTCACAGCCCCGCGGGCACCGCAGCGCCCGGCAGCTGCCTTTCCCGCCTCATAGATGCAGGCTCGCTACTGGTTAATAAGCTAACCCGCGACTAGTAGACCACGGGTAGTTGAGGAAACCACACTTCCACCGGCCCCCCGCACTGGGTGCGCCTCTGCCTCTAACACCCCACTGATCTCGGAGAGAACAGACCATCAGAAAGCCTGAGCTGGGGCTCTGATCTGATTTTAACACCTCACAACGCTGGTGACAGTTTCTTTGTTCGGATGAGTTCACAGGCGCATCTCACGGGACGAAAAAACTTGCAGGAAAGACATGCTGGGCGTGTGCACGCTCTGATGACGGGAACCGCACACCCACCGAGAAGCAGCAGGTGTGCCCCGACAGCCAGGCTGGCCGCCTCAGCTGAGGAAGTGCTGGTGGTGCCAGGGGTGGGGAAGTGTGTGTGCGCGTGTGCACATGCATGCACAGGTGCCCTGATATCACCAGCTTCTAAGACTTTTTTAACTGAATGGAAGGGTTTGTTTTAATCACTGTCCTGCCACGCCGAGCTTTACCCCATGGTCCTCAGAACCTTTTGAGCACCTCACAGCCAAGTTGAAAGATCAGATTTATTCCCTTTATAGGTGGGGGAACGCGCGCACCTAGGCATAGCTATATATATTTCATACACCTAAATATGAAATATACATTTTACAGATGCTTCACTCACTTTCTTTCTGTTCACAGAAGCCCAAAACTGCGTGTGCCAAAGGGACATTTACCATGGACGCCAGTCCAGCTGGGTGAAGAAGAGGGCACTAAACGAGGCAGGGCTTCCTGGGACGAGCTCCTCCATGGGCCCGTGTTCCCAGGCCCGGCCTTCGGGATGAGCAGACCCGTCAGGCAGGGCATGCTTCTCACCAAGCCGGACCCAGTCTTTCCCCACTGATACAGACTGTACATACCCGGCACTCTCGGGCTGTGGATCTACGCGATTGGTAACACAGTCCAGTTGTTCTTTTTCCTTTGAATGGAAGTTAAATTTGATCCTACAAGCCTGGTGTTCATCGCCATGACAGCAAGAACCTAGGAGGACTCATTTCCTTTTCTGGTTTCCCATTTATGTGCTGTCAGTGAAAGCACACGCTACCTGAGCATTTACCTTTCAAAAATAAGATCACCGAATCTGCAAACTACCAAAGCACTCGCTTCCTCCCGCCCCCAGGGCAGGCGTCCAGGACGAGAGCACAAGGTGGTCTCTGGCTGCAGGAAGCACAGGGCAGGGCACGTCCTGCGCTTTCTGAGCACCCCTGCTCTCACCTCCAGGTGAGAGAAGGAGACGCGCCCTGGCCCCAGAGCTCCCAGCTGGTCTGCCTGACTTTGGCCTGGCCCCTGGAGGCTCAGGAGCTCCGATGCTGGCCCCCAGCCAGGGAAAGGGCTTAAGAGAAGAACCACTGCTGCAAGGCCACAGGAGGGCAGATGCTCAGAACACTGGCGTGGCTCGTCTTCTGTTGAAAGGGCAGAGGGACATGCAGCTGCTCTGCTCCCCCTTGGGGACCTGTCTTTCAGGAGGGGCAGTGGCAGACAGATACAATGACCAGGCCTCCCAGGAGACATGTCTGTGTTTGGGGGTAAAGACAGAAACTAAAGCTGGTCCCAGAAACAGTATACGTGAGACCGAGCTTGATCCAACTTTACTATCGCGTTCTCTAATTTTCCTGCTGGCTCTTATTGCGGACGAGCGGGCGGATGCTAATGTTCTACTTACTAAGATACAGTAGAGAAAGGCACTGGGACCTGTGTCACCAAGTCTGGGCTTTGATTAGACATCTGCTACAAGCTCATGATGACAATGACCATAACAATGGCACAGATCACTCGGTGCTGTGCGTTACTCCGTACCCGGGGGCTTAGGGACCATCGTTCTCCAAGCAGCCCTCCCATTTCCTAGAGGAGTGCCACCCCACCTCAGTTTTACTGGTGAGGACACTGCAGCTTCTAAGGAAGGCCCAGGACACGCCCAGAGGCTCAGAGCTAGTGACACATGAGGAGTGTGACGTCAGGCCCTGCCTTTAAGGTCACCGCTGACCCCACAGGGCTGGACGGGAGCCATCATGAAGTATCACAGGGACGTTCACATACATACATCACCCTGAACTAGAGTCTGTCACAGTCCCAGAGACACAGAAGGGGCCAAGACCAATGATTTAGGGGTTTAGGGGCTGGGACCACAACGTCGCTATTCGGTGACCAGGGCACGTGAACGATACAGTCAACTGAGTCTTTTTCTGGTGCTCTTATAGTAGTACTAGGGATGGAACCAGGGGCTTATGCACGCTGGGCAAACAGTCTACGGAGCTGCAGCTCAACCCTTCTCCGCTCTGAGACAAGAGCTCACCAAGCTGTGCAGGCTGGCCTCAAACTTGAGATCCTCTTGTCTTGGCCTCCAGAGTAGCTGGGGTTACAGGTACATACACCACCACACCCAGGTTTGGCTGAGTCTTTTACAGCTTTGTGTAGATCGCTGTTGTGGTATCACTTACTGGCCAAACCTTACTTCCATCAAAATGGTTAACATCTTAATTTAAAAAGCAATTTAGGGGCTGGATCACAGCTCAGGGACTGGGTACTTGCCCAGCTTGAGTGAGGGATGGGCTGGGTTCGATGCCCAGCACAGAGGGGAAAAGCACTTCAGTCTCAGGCCCGTGGCTGAGATAACTGCAGCAGAGACATGTGGGAGCAGAGAGAAGGGCACAGGCAGCCCCGGAGGACGGGTCTAGGAACACTCCTCTGCCTGGCTCAGCCACCTCACCACACATACCGGGCAGCAGGACCCAGCCACGGCTGGGGGGCTGGGACTCAGCGGGACGGTGTGCGCACAGCTTAGCAGTCCTGGGGCCCTCAGGAAGAAGAGTTAGGACCTCTTCCTGCCCCCCACTGGACACACTCCCTCCGCTACTCGCCAGAAGACCAGAACTTAAGTCAGGGTCAGCTGAATCCGGTCCCTGCCTCAGGAAGAATATTGATCCACATAAAGACACACGCTGAAGCATGAAAGAAACCCCTAAGCCTGGTCGGCTCAGCTCAGACTGCCCACTCTACCCTCAGGCACCAGAACACAAAGTCCAACACCCAAGCGGTTAATATTTGATAGATAAAATTACACACCACAGCACTGCCCTGTGCACACGTGTGTGATACACGGAGCACAGGCCTCAGCCCCTGCAGGCAGGAGCAAGGCCGAGGAAAGCAGCGGCGGAAGGTACTCGAGGTCACGCGACCGTTCACCATCTCCACTGGGAACTACAGTAACAGCCTGGCTTAACTTCCCGATGCCACGCTCCCGGGCAGACAGCACGTGTGCTGGAGAGCAGTGAACTAAGTGTCCACAAGGAGCAGAGACGGTTTCCCGTGCTGCATGGACAAGGTGGGAGGCAGCAGCTCCACAGCTGATCCGGGGAGGCCCTCAGGGCTTCAAGCGTGCACCTAGAACCCCCCTGAGGAGGCTGCTGCAGCCCGGCAGACTCCCAGAATGGATCGAAGCCCATTAACTGGACAAGACCAACAGACACACCGCAAGGCGAGGGGAGGCAAAGCAGAAACACACCCGGGGCCTGCCCTCATCTAATGCTCATGGTCCTTAGAATCAGCATCCGCCTGACACAAGCTAACTCACCCAGATACCAAATCCCACCACCCTAGAGCAAGAAAAACAAGACAGGTTGTTAGCAACAAGCAGAATAAAAAACTTACCTGGTTTTCCCTTCGCCTCACTTTAAAACAATCATCCTGTGTCAGAATGGACAAAATATCTTCCATCTTAATCTCAGAAATGCTGTAAAAGGAAGGCGTATCAAAATAAAACATTTTGATGCATAAAACTTACGCATTATCAAGCTCATAAGACATACAAGGGCTCTCTATATTTCATGGACAGACCAGATAACAGTCCCAGCAGTTTCTTCCCCTGATAAATTTAAGATAGGTTACAGTTAGACTTCTCACAGGGATCACGCCTTTCTTCCCTTCCCCTCCCTCACCTTCCTTGCGGTGCTGGGGATTGAATTCAGAGCATTCGCGCTCCGCTACATCTCTAGCCCTTTTCTATTTTGAAGCATGGCCTCTGTAGATTGCCCAGGATGGTCTTGAATCTGCAATCCTCCTGCCTCAGCCTCCCAAGGACTGTAGGCATGTGCCACAACACCCAGCAGTCATTATTCCCCAACAAATCTCAAGTCCAAAACAAGTAAGACTTGCTCCAGAGGGACTGACTACCTTGATGTGAAGTGATGCTAACGGTTCCAGATAGTATGTTTAGTTTTATTCTGAAGGTGGCCACAGCCCCTTAGCTACTGTGGCAGACACCTCAGAGTGAAGCGACCTAGCACCTGTCCACAACACCTCTGGCCTTTTGTTCTACCCTGGAAAATCTTCACTAATCTTTTCTCCTGGTGGTTTAGGGGCAAGGACCACAAGGTCACCAATAAATCTGGAACTATGTGCACACCGCGGAAGCCAGGACTTGGGCTTCCTTGAGAGCAGAAGCCAGAAGATGCCCGAACAAAAAAGTGGGCCCTGCCCCCTGGGGAAGTCTGGGACACAAACACTGCAGTAATGACTGCGAGGCCACAACACAGGATAGACGCAGACCCCAGCTGAAACAGTACCTGGGGAGAAAGCTGGGGAGGAGTGCCGGGAAGGAAAAAGGGTCTTAAAAAGACAAATGATTGTGTTGCACTTTTTCTCTGAAAATGTACCAGCCATTAAAACACGAGTGGCAACCTCTTCTATGGGAGAAGACAACTCTCCCTCTCCCCAAAGGTTACTGTGACAAGGCTGGGAATGAAAATGCCACATCCGACAGCCACTCACCTGCACTGTGTCATCTCCCTGCCCCGCCCGCAGCCTCCTCTGCCTCCTCCTCACAGCTCTTGGTGGAGGTGGTGGAAAAGCCACTGCCGCAGAGGGGTCTGGGGGCCAGGCCTTGGGGACTGTCCTTAGAGAGGGACGTGTACGCCGGGTCCTGGGAACAGGCAGGGAGAACACAGCCTGTCCCACCCTTCTCTCTATCTTGCATGCTTCTGTTCATCATCTTCCTCTCAGAAAAGGAAAAAAAGGGTGGGGAAATGCATGGGAAAGAAACAAAGGGCCTTGGAGTGAAATCCTGACACAGAAAGGAGAAAGAGAAACAGCCAGGGACACAAAACACTAGAGGCCACAGAAGGGCGCAGTGTCGTGCACATATGAACACACACACACACACACGAGCTGGCAGTTGGCATGTCCTTCCCACAATGCCGGGGCCACGCACCAGAAGGGACAGCAGTGACATACAGTTTACAGGACCTCCTCCCTATGTCTAAGGCTCAGTCTTCCTGAGGAACAGAACAAATCTACTACGATCACTGGTGGTCCTAGCAACAGATCTGAGTCAACCCACCTTGCTAGGAAGAAACAGAAAACGAAATGCAGGGCCCTGACTGTCTCATGCCTGCCCTAGGAAATACGTGTTCCAGTGAGGCACTTATAGTTTCATATACCAAGGATGACTTTTAAAGGGGACTCAAAAAAGTTAAACTGTTAACAAATGCAAAGAAGTCGAAAGGACACAGGAGCAAAGTTCCAAGTCCCTCTGCCTGAGGTGACAGCAGCCCAGCACACCTGTCTCTTGCCCGGTCGGCTAAGCCAAGCTGTCAGAGTAAGCCCCACGGCGGCTGCGTAGGAAGCCAGGCATGGTGCCCTTGCTGCCCAGAGCCTCTGCCTTTTTGGGTCTTCCCTGCAATCCATTAGGCAGCCAGCATCCTGCTGCCTGGGTCTTGGGTCCTCAGGCACGAACACACACCTCTTCCCCTTGCCTCCTCTTAACATACAGTGGTACCATTTGGGTTCCATAAGGGCTCTGGTCTGCTTATTTCCCCTGCAGTCTTACTTGTATTACGCCGCAGAAACAGCGCACATGCTGACAGCCCACGTTGCAGCCTCTGCCCAGCCTGAAATCAGCAGTGCATGGCTGTGCCTTTAGCAACCCAGGCTGTGGTGTCCATCTCGGCTGGTTCCACCTGCCAGGCGGCAGGTCAGGCCAAGCAGGTGGCTGCTGGGCAGACGCCAGTGCGGGGCTCACGCAGGACCTTGCACTCCTCACTGGGAGGCCCGGCCCGCCCTGAACACTCTCCCTGCCTGGCAAGTACCCACAGCCACCCTCCTCAATGTCCTCAGCAAGGCCGCAGCTGTGGCCCGCCTAGTATGTGAGCCTCACGCTGGGTCTCACCCCAATGCCGGCCGGCAGCGTTTCACAGATGAGGCCACCAGAGGTCACCTATGCTTGGTGTTTTTTTAAAACAGACCTGGTTCACTAATAATTCCTGTCCGGGATAATCACTGTTTTCCTTCATCAATTTTAGCTTTATGTCTGAACCTCTCATAGCAACTGCCTTGAATGTGTTTACTTTATTTATTTTGGTACCAGGAATCAAACTCAGGATCTTGGGCTTGCCAGGGAGGAGCTTGTGCCACTGAGCTACATCCCTGGTCCTTGAGTATGTTTATTTAAGAAAAGCTAGGGCAACACAGAGACAGTGGCACCTGTCCTGTTGGCGCTGGAACTAGACAATCATCTGATTTGTAACTGTGACCCTGTGTTTCTTCAGGAGAAGATCTTGTCAAGGTGACAGGCAAGGAGAGCGCAGGCCCGGGCAAACAGGAGCCCGCAGCACTAAGCCGGCGGAGGGAAAGGAGCCACGGAGAGACTGGCAGGCCGCCCGGGGCAGTGCTGAGTGCTCCGCGGGCCCAGGGAGCACCTTCCATACGACACTTCCTGTGACCAAGGAAGAAGCCCCAGGTGGTGGGAAGGGGTGAGGGGAGGAAAGAGACCCCTCTGGCAGCCGGCTTGTTCCGCTCACCCAGGACTTCCCCAGCTCACCTGCCTGGGGGGCACAGGCCCTGCTGAAAAGGGAGGGAAAGAGGCACCTAGGCAGCCCCGCCCTTGGGGACACAGACTTCAGGGAGTGGCAACACGGGGAGAGGGCGGGGGTACTGAGTGACTGACAAGACACACGAGTAGGGGCCAGGGATTTAGCTCGGTGACATAAGTGCCTGTATGGCAAGCACGACGTTGTGAGTTCAATCCCTGGTACCAAAAAACAAAAAAAAGGACACACGTTCCCTCATAAACAAGAGAAAGTCTGTACATCACCCTGAAACAAAGACTATCCTTCCAACCGACAGGCTGCATAAAGGGACAGGTTAAAAGGAGGGGAAGCCAAACTGTATTCTGGGCCACCTGACAGCATCAGCAGGAGTAGGTTCTTGACTTCTCCCACGCGAAAGGAAGCAGGTGCATTGTGTGAAGAGCCTCGGTCCACCAAAGCCCACTCCGACAGCCTGAGAAGTCTTACAGTCCGAGAGGAGAGCTTCACAGGCTGGGAAACATGGCACCGATGGCTGGGGACACCCACATATGTGAGGGGGAGTGAAGCCCTGTGGTCATCCTGCTGGCCTCTGGACCAGGCCCCATGGCTGCCTGGATATTTCAGTTTGCACACAGAATACAACAATTTTTCCACCTCTGTACTTCACCGGGTAGGGAACCTTGTGGTCCTATTAGATGTTTTAGATAAAACCAAGGAGTGGGCAGGAAACACCCAGAACGAGAACACCACACCTCAGTGCACAGCGCTCAGCAGCACCGAGCAGCCAAGGGTGCTGCCAGGGGTGGCCCGCGTCAGCTCCCACTGTCCAAACAGACATGTGGCTCTTCCTGGGCTTCCAAAAATGCTTTTCTCTGTCACTGCTACATCAGAGCAGAAGAAATCCTTGAAGGTGCATCTGTTTTAAAAACTGTACGCCTTTGGAATTCCCTCCTAAGATAAGAACCTGACTCTTCAGGTACCAGGGATTGCATGGCAAAAGTTAACAAACCCAGCTCGGGGCCCAGGCACCCGTTTTCCTGCTTCTCCTGGGGATGAGCTCTGCCAACAACAGACGAGAGGATGGCTGCGAAGCCCTGGCTGCCTGTGTGTAGTTGGGGAGTCATCGCAACTGCCTGAACCCACCCCAAGCCCCTCATCTATTTTCCTGGGGGAAGAGGCTTGGGTGATGTGTAAAAACCATTGTTTTTTATAAAGACCGAGTGACTTTGAACTTACGAGATGTTTAACTGCAATAAATATAAACCATGACTAAAAAAAGCCTCTGAGAAGCTGGCTGTGAGGGCTGCACATTCTCACTTCAGAGCAGGAGAAATGAATCACAGACCTCCATCTCAAAGCAATACAAAGCGCAACAGATTGTCCCGTGACTTCGTCTGGCAGCCCAATGAAAACTGTCAGGGCATTGAGGGTTTTAGTTTTTGCCACTGGCTATTCTGGGACTCATTTAGGGATCACAAGGGTTAATGGCTCTTCAGCAGCTTACAAGGCCCATCCACTATAAAAAGTGACAGAAAGTTAATTAGGTGAGATCCGCCAAAACCCCGTTCAGGTTTCTGACTCACTTGATTTTGTGAGAAGCCAACGAGTTGACATATTCTGCCTCCGAAGGAGCCAAAATGAGCAGGCTGTTCCCACGGCAGCCAATCCGGGCGGTTCTTCCAATCCGGTGGATGTATTCTGCAGGTGAAGCCGGAGCGTTGTACTAAAAAGGGTAACAAAAATGAAGGCATTCAAGATCAAGGGATTGCTATTAATTGGAAGTGCAATACCCCGCACCTGCCTCCAGGTACCCCAAGAATTAGACCCTGGTGCTATGGTTACTCTAACACAATCACAAGGAGAAGTCACTCAACCCTGAAACTCCCAGCTCATTGAAATAACAAGGCTGACACACAGATGTGAACGGTGGCCAGGTTCAGATAAACGAGACATCATCTTGTCCCAGTATCTCCTTTTTAATTTTACTTCTCCACAGGTCTCTTCATTTTCCTATCTGCATCTTTTCAGAGGTGACTGCAAGGTGAGAATGTAGGCAGGCAGGGCAGAGCTCTCTGAGATCACCACATGACCTTGGCCTATTTCCTCGGCAGACAGAGCAGCAGGACCAGGGAACAGAGGACAGTGCACCATGCTGCCAGAGTCACGTGGAGGCCAGCCCACCACCCCTCTGGCCAGTGGAGACACAGGGCGGGGCTGGTTTGGCCCCTAGAGTGGAGACCCGCTCCTGCCCTAGCCCAGCCCAGCCCAGCCCAGCCCAGCCTAGCCCAGTAGGCACAGAATTTTACGTTATCGTTGGCTGGAATGCTGTCATCATCAAATGACCACATTTGTCCTGTTTTTCTGCATTGCCACAAGAACTGCAGATCAGTGGGCCAAGGTGGATACACAGTACGGGGACCAGGCGTGCTCCACTGAGCAGCAGTCCCGGCGCTCGGCCCTCTGCGATCAGTTCCGGGCCCAGCCTCCAGCACGTTACAGTGATACCTGCCTCCTCATCTCCCATTGTTCTTCTGTGGCCGACCGGCCGGCAGAAAAGAAGACACAATGCCTCTAGTCCTAAAGTGATCGTCAATGACAAGCACTTGGATTTCCTAGCGGGAGACAGGCATGCAATTGCACTAAATGTGAATAAACCATGACTCATGTAAACAGGGCATGTGTCCTCCGGCCCCACACAGAAAGGTTTAAAAATACCATTTTGCAGACTAGCGAAAAGAAAAAACAAAACGAAACCCACTAGACTGGGGCGCTAACACCTGTACCCTCTGGCAAAGCGTCTGAGGCTAGAGGTATGTGTAAGATGCTGTCAGGAACTTAATTGCTCCCTGCAGGTCAATGTTCCTGGACACAGCTCTCAGGACAGCTGAGCCATCTCCTCCGGACACAATGAGGCCTCCCAGGGGCCCAGATAACTCCTGTTATTTTCAGAATGTCGAAACTTTGGTTTGTGACACAAATTAGTCTCCCTCTCTCCTGTGACTGCATATCCTGGCTTTTGTGCCGTACTGGTGGGTGGGCTAGGTTAAGAAAAGATGTCAGGAGAATTGTGCAGATAGCGCTGATTGCTGGCTGGTTACCAGGGCAACACCCAAGAGGGTAATAATAATTATTCTACTTAAAGCCGGTGCATCTGCTCGTGATCATATGTTCCTGCCTCAAACTCACACTAACAACTAAAAAATTACCTGAACAATCCACGTGACTTGTGGGAGATCTAAGCCCCGAGCTGCAACGTCCTTCAAAACAAAAAGCGTACGGTTAGGGCCAAGTGTGTGAGCTCCATGGTGGTAGCAGGTCCTCGGTATACAACTCTGAGGGTTCACTTATGTGCAGTGTATACACACACACACACACACACACACACACACACCTCCACATTCAACTTCAGGCAGCTCGAGGAGCCATGGAAGCCAGTAATTATGGTTAAGAATTCAGATTTGGGGCAAGTATGATAGAACCCTTCACAACCCAGGTCACCCAAAGATTCAGGAAAGAGCTCTGAGGAGCAGGTCTGACTCACTCACACTGAAAAGCCACCGTGCCACAGGCACCCTCGGATTACCACCCCAAGCGGCCCCGACCTGCTAGCAAGGCTGCTTAGCAGTGGCAGTGACTGCAGTGCTTCCTGTGGCCTGGGCCAGCATGCGAAGGCCTGAGGGACCTGCTGCCCCCACCCCCCATTACTAGATGTGAGGGCAGCCGAACCTGCTCACTGCTTCGAGACTTAGCTGAAAAGTTACCAGAGCAATGGAGAATTGTTTTCTCTTTAACCTGTCTGCAGTATGACTGGAAAATGGAATCTCCTAGTCCTTAGCAATAACTGGCACTCAGAACTCAAACTTCAGCATTAAGTTATAAGACTGTCCCTGGTCACTATTCACTGAGGCCTTACTCCCCACCAGATACTGTATTTAACATTTCACCTGCCTTATCTTGACTGATGAACCTCCATTTGACAGATGAGGAAACCAAGATTCAGAGGGGCCAAGTAACCTCTGCAAGGGCACACAGCTAAGAAAACAGTAAGCACAAATCCAGGACCACTTAGTGAAGGTCCAAGGCCAGAACAGATTACATCACCTGTCATCAATGGAAGAGAATGGCACAAACTCCTGTGGTGGGTACTTGGTCTGGCAAGATCAGCCCTGCAGAGCCGTCTCAGACTAGAGAAAGGAACTGGTGGAACTGCAAGGGATGGGTGCGTGAGGCCCCTCAGCCAGCCCTGGGGGCGAGGGCAGCAGGTGGAACAGCAAACGGCCGCTGTGCTCCATGTAACACAGCATTGTGTCTATGACAAGGACAAGGAGTTCTGTGTTCTGCCTGGGAGACCCTCCAGGATACAGTCCAAGTGTGTCATATGTTTAGTGCACGGAGGAAATACAACAGATTTGCTTATTTTGCAAAAGCAACCATGGCAGGAAAATCCCCAAAGCTTACAGAAAGCTACCTTGGGGGAAGGAAAAGCCAGGGAGGGAGGAGAGCGCCAGACTGCCCTCAAGGAGCTGACAACACGAACAAAGACACCCACTCAGCTCCAGGGCCTTGTGCATGCTAGGCAAGTTCTCCACCATTTGGCCATACCCCGGTACTTTTATTTTACTGGGAGGCAGGCTCTCACCACACTGCCCAGCAGGTTGGCCTAGAACTTATAATTCTCCTGCCTTGGCCTACTGAGTAGCCTGGATCACAGGTGTGTGCCACCAAACTAGCTGGCATATTATTTTCCCCCTTTTGAGACAGGGTCTCACAATGCAAACTCACTAAGTAGCCCAGGCTGGCCTCAAGTTCGTGGCAATCCTCCTGCCTCAGCCTCCCTGGCTGGCTCTAAAGAAAACAAACGATCTTACTTCTTCAGCCAAAATTCCTGAATCTGGACTAGCACCCCAGTCTCTTCATGAATTCCCCAGTTTCTTGATGACCACCGTTTTTGAAGAGTCCAGGAGTCAGAAGGAAGCAACCATACTCTGCATTTGTCCACCTGCATCCTGGCAGGAGTGCAACCTTAGGCTAGGGTGCATGCCATGGCTGCATGCTGCTTGCCCTGAGGAGTGACCAGGCTTGGTCACTGCAGTGGCGTCCACCAGCTTCACTGGGAAGGCGGCTCTCTTCTTCACAATGATAAGTAACCAGGGAGATGAGAAACCCCTGAACATTCCTAACATGTCCTTGCTATGTGGCCTGGACTCTAGCGGTGCCTCTAGTGGCCATAAAGGATGCTTTTCTGGGTTTATTGTTCCTTTATTCCACTCCACAGCTGAGAAATTCTGCACAGTGCAGCCTCTGCTGCTACTTTAGCCCTGAAGGATTTATATGTCCACAGCTTTCCTCAAAAATAAGCTCAGGCCAAGTTCTATAAGAAGTACCCTCCCTGCACCCTTGCCCAGGTCAAGGTCCTGACAGCACTCACGAGGGGACCTGAGGAAGCCCTGGTCTCCTCTTAGTGGTGCTAGGCTGTGCTTGTTGCATGTGAGTGAAGTCCACATCAGCTACCCAGGAAGCGCCTCAGCCAGCCCCACAGGCTCCCAGAGCTGGCGGCTCTGAGATGGCGATTTAGAGCACTCCCTGGCTGGGCAGGGGGGGGACTGGCTCTGTACCCCAAGCACAGCAGTGTCTTCAGGAACACTGACGCACCCTCCGGCCTGCTAAGTTCTTGTTGAGAAGTGACTTACCCGACTTAAGCACTCTGCGGCAGTATGCCTATGAAGACAATGGGCTGCCCGAGCTTTACAGACAGCCTTTGTGACAAACGTAAACCGGCGCCTCGGGTGAGTAAAGTCAACCAGGAAACAGACAAAACTTTAAAATAGCGTGTGACATTTGTGAAACTCACTGAGCGCAAACATGAGGGAACATGAAGTGACGAGGGACACCAGGCTGTCACCTGTCCTCCGGTCTCCACCCCTCAGGTGGGGAGCAGCGTCCCCGACAGCCAGCTCTGCCTCTCCTGGTTTTCTCTCACCCAGACCGGCACTAGCCACAGCTCGTGCCCAGTCTTGGCTATTCCGGAGTGAGAGAAGGAACACAGTGCTGGAAGGAGCAGGGCGGACAGAGTCCAGCTGGCTCAGAGCTCCTGTGGCCTGCCTGAAGGAAGACTGTAAACTGCCCCTCACAGCACAAGGTCGCCGTGCAGAGTAGCTGAGACCCTGCATGCTGAAAATGCGCTAAGACCCAAAATCCGAGTGTCCCTGGCCTTAGGTTACGTGGCGATTTAAGTGCCCCCTTCCCCCTGCCCCACCACTCTAATCAGCCTCTGGGCAAGGGGCCCTAGAGGCGCCCGAGCTGGATGCACTCAAGGAGAGCGGGACATGCCGAGGGCGCACAGAGGCTTCAGTCCTCTGCCTCCTCCTAGAACTTCTGCACTGTAGCAGCCCAGCTCTATTCCTTTAATCTAATTAGGGCAAAAGAATCACTAAAGTCAGTTCTGAAAGACACTCCCAGCAAGGCCTTGAAGGCCCTGGGCTTGACAACTGGCTGCCTCCATGAGACCCAGGAGTACAGATGGAAGGCAGCTTGCTCAGGTGCCAGCCTGTCAGTTGGATTAAAATGACTCATTTATTTACCCAAGAACCTCACAAAGTGCTTTTACAAACAGGGAGAGGGGGCTGCCGTCTTTCTGAGAGGGGACGCGGCAAACTCGCCTCTGACGCCTTCCCGGCCTGCCAACAGTCATTATTGCCGTGTGTGGAAAGCCATCAGCAGGGTACAGGCCCCTGTTGTCCGGGTGACAGATTGGGCTGCGTAATCAGAGGAGGAGAGGGAGAGTGCAGAAGCTGTCAGAGTCGAGCGCTCTTGGCTGGAGCCGCCAAAAAACTGGCAACATGAGTTAGCGTAACTGAGTAAACAGCAAACAATCTCCAAATGTCTCCCCATTAACACCAATGGAGTAAAATGGGAAGACGAACTTTACCTGAAAAGCACACCCCAGAGGAAAGCCAGAAGCCCACACTTGTGTGGGGCGCTGGGCTGACATTCTCATGACCCTCAGAGCCCCGGATCCTTTGTTTCCTGGCTGCCTGGCATGGTGGAAATTCCCCAGGAGGAAAGGAAATTAAGAACTGCACAGACATAACAGTGCTTCAAGCAAGAGAGACAGAGACAGACAGAGAACACGCAGAGCAGGGACGTAAGTCCATCCCCTGAGAAAGCCACACAGAGACTGGACGGGCGTGACCCACTCATTCCAAGGGCTCCTCAGCCAGCAGACCCTGGAGGAGGCGAGCCTCTCTGTTCTGGGGAAAGGTCACAGATTTCCATTTGTTCAGGGACAACCCAGGAGGGCTAATGTATCAGGACAAAGCCTAGCTTGGCCTTAACACCGGAGGTGACTTGGGAATCCCGTTTTCCTGCTGCTCAGTGGTATTTCTCCTTATCGGCGCATCACAGCAATGGCGTAACAACAGACTACGTTCCTCCTTCAGCTTAGGGTAAGTGTCTCACTGTAAGCAGGGGAAATACAAATTTATAGAGAATCCAGTACCCTATCTGCTTCATTTCATTTAATTCATTTGGGAAAGGGTACCCTGAATTTTCAAATTACTTCTCCCTACTTGTCCCTACTCCCCCATAACCTGGCTCTTCTGTGGACCTGATTTTCCAGAGGACACAAAGATACACCACCGACATGTGGAGACTAGTCTCTCACAAAGGGGTCTCCTGCCCTGACCACCCTAAGCTCACCTCGAGACAGACCCACCCACTGAACAGCCACTCCTGTGCTGTGGGTCTGGTCCTGGGATGAATTACACAGGCCTTTGCTTTTAGGATGCTTACAATCAGCATGAACACATAAACACTCACACATCCTTAGCTGCTCCTAGACGGAAGGAGGCGGTTCAGTCAGCAAAGGACACAGTGTTACTCTGCTGTTTTGTGTAGTTTGAGAACAATTTACTAATTTTCATGAAGACCTGCAGCCTTCTCTGGCTTTGTAAGAGGATCTTGGAATGATAAATTAAAATGGCAAAGGTATGGACAGTATAGAGGGGGAAATCCCCACGTAACAATTAACACGAAGCTCCTTTATCAAGAGAAGCCAGTTCTCCATCTGCCTTGCCCTAACATGGCCCTCGTTCCTCATTAACACCAAGGCGGCTCCTGGAGAGTGCTCGGATGGCCTGGCACGCAACAGGCTGCCAGGAAGAGCGGTGGCAGCACCCTGCCCTCCCCAGCACCATCCATCACAGCGCATGCACCTCAGCACCCCATGGTGCTCAGACACCGGACGTGTCAAGCTAAAGCACCCGACTATGGCAGAAGCAGCAGCATTTCCGTGAGCGAGCAAAGACGCTCTCATCACTGGGAACGGAGCCCCAAGTCTGGCCTGGGGAGCCAGGGGCCAGCCCCAGCCAGGTCCTCTCCATAACTCTGCAGGGTGAAGATGAGCCACCGTGGTAGCTGTCTGTGCCCTGGCCTAATAGGGACAGGCTGAGGGTTATGACCAGGGGAATTTAGGGGAATCAGACCGTGGGCAAAGGAGTGTCTGCTCTGCACCTGTCACTGGGTGAGCAGAGACTTGGGGTGCTGTGCTGTGGCAGGACAATGGTGTCCTTTGTCTAGCTGACGCCACAGCCTGTACACACCAGCCAGACAGAAGAGGAAAGCGATCATGTGCCTTGGACACCACTGTGAATTCTACTGTAGAAGGAATGATCTTCTCTTCCATGCAGAGGTATGTGAGAAGTAACAAAATACTGAACTTCAGATACCTAGAGCTTTCCCTGGCATTTACTACACGCCTTTACATGCCTCAAGGCATGGCAATGTCTGTATACCAGAAATGCAACAATCTCCCAGGGATAAATCTAGCATTTTAATGGACAAAGAGAAAACATTTTGGTACTGTTCTAACCTAAATTTCAACAAGAAGGTTCCTATTACTGTTTCAATGCAGACAATCTATAACACTCACTCTTCAGACAATACCATTTGGAGGAAAAAGTGACCTTATTCCCAGTAAGCCAGCATGTTAACTTCCACTTCTCCCCGTCTTCAGGAAAATGCATACATGAAATGGTTCCTGACCTTGAGACTCTGGGGCCCCACCCACCCACTAAATAACCACAAACACCAAGTGCCCCATGTGTCCCCTCCGTGTTAGAGGCTGGGATGGAACTGAGGGAGAATACGTCACGGTCCCTGTCCTCATGGAAATTCTCATCTGCTTCTCACACCGAGGCCAGGTGTGAGAGGCGTTACCGAGAGGAACGCAGGGTTCGTTTTCTGAAGAAGTGAAGTTGAGGCTGTGGTCTAAATGGGGGCCAGCCACAGCTGGGACTGGGGGTCTTTCCCAGACAGAAGGCAGAGCTTGTGTCAAAACCCAAGGCTAGAAAGACACATTTGAGGAACAGTAAGAGGGTCCCGCTGAGCTCAAGGGTGGACACAAGGGCAGCAGGGTGAGAGGGATGGGGGAAAGGGGAGCCCCTGATAGTGCCCACACGACGTGGGCGAGTCCCTTATCAGGTAGAACACTGACAGAACACGAGCATGTGACTGGCAGGCTAGCTCCATCAATGGAAGGGAGAGCCACTGGGTCTTCTCAGGAGGCGTGGATTCCAGCTGAAGGTCAGGTGGCGCCGGAACCACTGCCAGGTGTGTGTGAGGACATGTGAGGACACGACGATGAGCAGGTTTCCAAGAAGACCTTTGTGTAGATGAGTGTGCGCGCGCGCACACACACACACATCCCTGCACGTACCTACATACTCTTAATTTAGACAGAAAATTGTCTCTGTTACCTTTAAAATTGAACAGCAAGGAGTTCCTTAAAAAGCAACCGAGCTAAGTGAGGCATTCAAATAGCTAGATGAAGATCTCGGTGTTTACTCAGCCCATTAACTGACGTTACTAAATTCACAGTACAATTTCATCCCTGCATGTAGGGGACTTCTCCAATAACCACTAGGGCTCAGGCTACGTCCCCCGAGACGGCACAAGCAGAGAAGGCATTTTAATCTGGGGAGAGCAGCAGGTATGGTAAAGACACTCACTCCCCAGAGAGGCGAGACACGGAAGGTGTAGTTTAGTTTTCAATCTCGAAAGAGCACAAGTGATGTGCACTGAAAAGGTCAGCACTGCACTGACGGAGGCGGATGAACTGGTCCTGGGAATCCTAGGGCAAACGATGGTTTTCGACAACAGCAAACAAAATCTGCCCGTATGCATCTATTTCCCTTTAAGAGGGTGAGCAGAGTCATTTTGCTGGGGAAAGACTTCTCAACTCTAATTACTCCCGATAGCTGTAATTTACAAGTTTCTAGTGGCTAGAAATCGCCAAGATTCACACATTTTCAGACTAACAGCTGCCACTATTAGTGAGCAAATCGCCAAGTCTTCTGCACGGTGGCAGTCAGCTATCTGTGGCACAGTTAGGTGATGACAAGCCAGAGGTACAGAGCCACCAGCCACACTGAGCGAGAGGCTGGTGTTGCTGCTCTCCAGGGGCCAGCCACAGTACAGGTTGTCAAGAGACTAAAAATTACAGCCCGTGTTCCCGAAGGTCAGCATCACTCAGCAGAGGATACGTACCGTGCAAAGGAGGACGCCCGTTTTGGAATGTGAGAATTCCTGAAACACTGCCGTTCTTTCCTACGAAAACAAGGAAAAAAGAACCTTACAAACGCCAAGGTAAATCCCAGCAAGGAGGCTTAATTTCCATAACCTCCCCTATGTCTCGTAAGAAAATCCTACTTGAGTTGAAGGGTAAAATAGACTCATCCCACCACTAGGTGCAAACCCCACTACCAGCAGTGCTGTAAATTACTCAAGTCCTCCTTATGTGCATTACACAACTAAATAGACAGCTTTACAATTTTCAGTTAGCAGTAACTACACCTCAGATAAACCTTGCTGGCTACCATACTACTACTGTGCAAAGCTAGTAATTTTTGATTTTTTTTTTTAAGAGCCTCTTGGTTTGTAGTGTACAGTGGCCTTGAACTCAGTGTGTAGCCCAGGCTGGTCTCAAACTCAGTGATCCTCCTGCCTCGGCCTTCTGAGTGCTGGGATTACAGGCATGTGCCACCATGCCTGGCACAGAGCTAAAGGTTAAAAAATAGTATTCTATTATTTATCCTAGTACCATGTTCTATGTCTCTATCAAATCTGATTATCTGCTCATCAAAGATCACGGCACCTCACAGGGCAAAATGGTTCTGCTGATGGTTCTGCACATTCATGGATGTGACCAAAACCCTCTCACTGGCACCCGAGCTGCCTGCAGTTTCTCACTGTCACAATCAGTGCTGTGCAGACATCTGTGCAGAGAAGCTGCCATGCACGCTCTCAGCATCCCCTTGGGCTGAGTCCCTGAGGATGGGTCTGCAGGACAAAGAGGGGAACCATCTTAGGGCCCTCAGCACCCACTCGTAAGGCCGTCCCGAGTGCGCCGCAGCCACTGTGCTCCAGGTGCCTGGCTGCACCTGTCAGTTAGCGACAGATAAAAACAGAACCAAATCATGGTTCTGATTTTTGTGGAAGGAAAGGTGACAGCTCCCTTCAGTGCTGGTACAGCTTCTGAACCACCACAGTGGGGCTGACCCTGCTCTGTCGCAGGCACTGCTTTATCTGTGCCTGGATGCTAGGGTGCACCTCTGGATGGAGATGCAGCAACACCGGTGCTGTCCGGCACCTCCCTCGGACTGGACCCCAACACTCACACAGATCCTGTGGGAGGCAGAGAGGTTAGGAAACTTGCCTAAGGGTCACACACACAGGGAAGGGCAGGGCTGATACTAAACCCACGGAGCACAGCTCTGTCCACTTTGCTGCAGTCCTTAGCAACAAAGGCACACTTTTTATTGACTGTGTCGTCAAATTAAAATCAGGAATTTCCCTAAGAGCCTTGAAGACTGGAAGACTGCACACTTAGGGCTAGGCAGTACCTGCTTCTGACAGTAACCCTCTCCAGGGCTGCTGAACTCGTCTGGGATCATGCCAGTGCGACACTCAGGTCCTGCGGGCCGTAACCAGGGTGACAGGCCAGGAAGGGTTACTGGGACAGTTTCAGCTTAGTCTAGAACAGGATATGCGACCCTGACACTTACAGAGTAAAGAGGCAAGGACACCACTGCTCCTGCCCAGCTCTCAGGGCTGCCACACAGGCTGTGTATGAACAGAGCAAGAATAAAATCTTAATAATCATTTAAGCTATAACAAAGCTAAATTAGCCAGGTGCAGTGGTTCACATCTGTAACTGCAGCACTCGGGAGGCAGAGGCAGGACTGCTGTGAATTCAAGGTCAGCCTGGGTTACACAGTGAGTTCAAAGCCAGCCTAAACAACATAAAAAAAAAAAAAAAGTGTGTTGAATCATTCTTGGACAACAATGTAAAGACAACAGGAACAGCGTGCGATGTTCACTGACACTGTGCTGCCAGGCCCGGAAGCGAGAGCTTTGTTGTCTTACTGGCCATGTCCGCAGCACACAGGGCTTACTCTTCCTCCGCGTGGGGGCTGGCACACCCACGCGTGCATCTGGACTATTTCTCATCCGTTTTCCATCTCCCTCCATCTCTTGTTCCCCTTCCGATTTGAAAAAGATCTGTCTCCTTACTTCCTATTATTATCTACCTTTGTTCTGCCCTTACTTATACTCTCAGTTTCTTACATCAGAGAAGCTGCAGTGTTGTGTGAGTCTAACATTATGGTCTCGAGGTGCCCCCATTTCCCTACATAAGACCCGCCCATTTTATGGCACAGTAGTGCTCTGTCACCTGGGCACCCGCCCCCGCAGCTTTTTAAGGAACTCCACACTGACCCCCACGGTGGAGACCTAGTCTACATTCCCACCAATAGTGAGCCCTGCCAGCATTTGCTGTTATTTGGTTTACTGATGTCGCCCATCTTTTCTGGGGCACGAGGGAATTTTAGCAGTGTTTTAATTGGTATTTCTTCAATGGCCAGTGATGCTGAACACTTCTTCAAGTATTGATTGGCCTTCTGTACTTCTGAGAAGGGTCTTCATGTCAGCTGTCCATCTTCTAAGTGAGTCTTTTCTTCTGAAGGGCCTAATTGTTTGAATTCTTTATACAGTCTGTGTATTAGTCCTCTGTCTGAGGTCAGCCAGCAAGACTTCCCCACTCTGTGGCTGACTCTTCACTGAGCAGTTGTTTCTTTGGTTGTGCAGAAGCTTTTTAACTTGATATGACTCCATCAGTAGACTCCTGGTACTACCTCCTGTGCAACTGGTGTCCGGCTCAGAGAGTCCTTGCCTGTGTGCCCCTAGGACTTCAAGAGCTTTATTTATTGTATCTTTGAGTAGGTTAAGTGGTTCCTTAGTCTAAGTACTTAACCTGTATTAACCCAATGAACTGACATAATTCTATGAAGTAAATGCTACTATCATTCCCACCCCAGAGACACAGAAAAGTCACATGGCCAGCATAAGACAGAGCCAGAACTAAACACGGGGAGTGTGTAGCTGGGGGCTCAGCTACGAACCACGTGCCAGGCTCCCACCCTGTGACGATGTGGCTGTGGTCTGAAATCATTCAATGAGTGAACCTTTTGTATGACTTGTTACAATTCCCAGTCCCCCGTTCCATGTCCTCATCAGTAGTATCCTCAGCTTTACCCTGCAGAATGCCTGGTGAGTACTGACCCTGAAGATGAAAAACTTTAAAACAAAATCCCAAACCAAAACTGGTATTAAAGAGTAAAACCAACATGGCCGACTGAATCAGGGAGCTAAAGGCAAAAAAATCCCAAAAGTTTATAAAACGTCACAAGGCCTTGGCTACTCAGGGACTTCAATGTCACCTAGCAGTAAGGAAGCTGTGCCCATGACTAACCTTGAGCAAGGTCACTGTTCTGGGCCTTCATGCCCTTAATTATTTAACAAGAGAGAAAAAGAAAAAAAGAAAAAAAAAAAAAGGCTGCACGTGTCTTAAGGTCACGAGAGAACTGCAATGCGTCCCGAAGCTTACAGGACGTCGTGATGTCTAAGCCAGCACTACCTCTCCTGCCAATTCCTGGCTGCCCTCCACTCTGATTTCTGAAGCTGCCTGGTGACCTCTCCTTGAGGACAGGATGGCTCTCCTCCCTCCCGGACTCATGAGTACAGTGCACTCCCTCACTCTACCCTGGCTCCTCAAATGTGTGGCCTTGCAAAGAGCAGCAGAGCGGAAGTCACTAACGCAGAGAAGGGTGCAGTCCGAGCCTCCCCCGTGGGGAGGACAGGCTGAGGCCTTCGGTGCACGGCTCCCGCTCCCAGCCCGAGGTGTGCAAAGTGCAGCGCTGTGTCTTGTTGACAATGACAGCAGCCGCGCTCAGCAGTACCATATGGGATCCACAATTTAGCTCCATTAATGCTCTTAATTTGAAGACATCAAGCCCTAATTACACACTGGGTACTAAAAAGGTAAAACCCTTCCCTGGTGCCAGCTCCTTAGTGGTACTCTGTTGCCTGAACAGCTGGCTGAGGAAGGCGCAGGCCAAGCCGGCCCTGAGCGCTCTCAGGTGGCAGAGACAGGCCGGAGCAAGAGCGCAGGGGGTATCAGGCCCTCCCTTGCCCAAGTGCCCCTGGCACAGGGGGCCCCATCGGTGCCAGCAGCTCCCCCACTTCCAGTGGGCACTTCCCTCGCGCTGCCAAAGCCAGTTCCCGTGCACCTGGGGTGGGGTGGGCCGGGGCTCACCTCCTGCTCCATGTTGCCGTGCAGCCGCAGGAATTTTAATCGAGCGGAGGCAGATGGTGCCGGCCCTGAGGCAGGGGCCCCCTTGTGGCTCTGCAGGGTCTGGAGGAAGAGGTTGTAGTGGAACTCCACCAGCTCGCAGCTGCAGAAAAAGACGATCATCTTCTGGTCCTTCTCAAACTACAGGGAAGGGAAATAAGGCTTCTAAGCTTAGGAGACACTCATTGAGCACTGGCTGTGTTTAGGCTGGCCCTACCTGGTGACAGCGCTCCACGCTAACTTTAAAAACAACACTGATGGCCCGCCCCAGAAAGCAGAGAGGCAAGGCCAAGTTCAGAGCTCTAACCTCGCATGGGCGAACTTCGGGGCACAGCTGCCCCTTGGCTCTGCCTCCCTCATCTGCTCGACTGCCTGGCCGACCTTACAGGGCCAATAAATCTCGACGCCCGTCCCATGGTCCCATGGCTTACTCCCAGCTTCTCATAGCCAGGTAGGTAGGGAGCCAAGAAGTCTTTAAAAACTCAAGCACAAGCTCCTGTGTTTGCCTCGCATCATGCATGCTTCTGCCCCGATGCCCCTGAGGTCCGTGCCGGGGAAGGTAGTCAGGGTTAACTTCAGGTGTGGTGTTAGCGCGGTCACGGCCTTGGGGTCTGTATCAGAACCCTGGGTCCCTGACTGAGAGGTGTCTGTTGGAGTCTGCATCTGCGAGGTCAGAGCTAAGTTAGAAAATTCAGTTTCATTTTTTATGGCATCTCAGCCGCTGCCTGACCAAACCAGACAGCTGTTTCTCCCCTGGGCAGCCAGGCCAGGCCACTGCCCTACCTTGCATTTCTGTAGGATGAAGGCTGCTAGGCAGACCAGCCGCAGTTTGCTGGGGACCAACACCACGTGCTGCTCGAGACTCTCTGGTATGGCGAAGCTGTCCAGCCTGCTGCTGGTCTGTGGAGGACCAGGGTCCCGGGCTGCTCCGCCATTTGGGGTAGACTGGTCATGGCTTCTGTCCACGATAGAAACACTGACTGGATTGTGTAAGCTGATATCTGCTAACCGTGTCACGCCTCGGATGAAAAGCAAAAAGGACAAAGGAAATTGGTCCCATCTGTGTGTCCCCACAGCATCGACCCAGGCTTTTTAATAAGAAAGTCCCAACAGTGCAGTGCAGGGGCAGAACCCAGCTTAACAACCCATTCATGCCAGCGCCTGCTCCAAAGCCCTGCTATGGAGACATCCACAGGGCAGGGCATCTATGGCACTGCCACACTCAAAAGGATGCCCTGCCCAAGGCAGCTCCGAAACCTCAGTCGGCTCATTTTCCGGCTTCCTTGCTCCAGGCCTTCCCTTCCCCGAGTCAGGGTGCACTGTGAGTCAGTCTCCAGGACTGACGACTCCCCTCTCCAGGGGCCGTCTCTCAAAGCTCCTCCTTAGGGTACTGTGGGCAGGGTCGGCTGCGGCACACGTGGCGCCTGGTCCAAGCACATCCGTGTGGCTCAGCAGAGGCCATCAAGGCACTCTGCTGTCCATACAAAAACTCAGTCTACAGGGCGGCTCTGATAAAGTGGTGCGATTTTTTTCCCCCAAGCCTTAGTTTTCCCACCAAGAGAAGAATTTCACTCCTGAAGAAAGGAGCTAAAGAATAGATATTTTTAGTCAAGTAAAAGTCAGGATGATTACTCTCAAAAATGCACTTGGAAACCAGCAAGAGCCCCCGTCCCTCTGGTTGCAACTCCCACAAAAACCTCATGAAACCCTTGGGCCAGTCAGTGGCAGCCTGCTGCTCGCACTGACGACACTGGCTCAGGGCCCTGCCCTTCCTCCCCTGCCTGGGTCTGGGGACACAGCAGCCCGGGGAGACCGCAGGAACAGGAAGAACAGTCCTCTGGGGCTGCCCCTCCCCCAGAAAACAGTAGGCCCCGCCCGGGTCCTCCCCCGGCAAGCCCTCCCTATCTCTCACCTCCTGTGAGTGTGGCCGACAGCAAGACGTTCTGCCGCTTCTGGCACTCGGCATTTACAGCATTGAGGATCACAGTGAGATCCTTCTCGAAACCTAAATCCAAGATTCTGCGATTGGGAGAGAAGAACAGGGAACTGCATGGGGAGGAAGCACCATGCCACGGGTCTCAGGCCACAGGCCACAGACGCTGCCACAGAGAGGGAGAGGCAGACCTCCCCAGCTCCCCCGCTTCCAGCCTGAGGCTCACCTATCCGCCTCATCCAACACCAGCCACCGAATCCGGCTAAAATGAATGTTCTTCGTGGATTTTATATGATCCACCAGCCGTCCAGGGGTTGAGATGAGGATATTTATTCCTTTGCGGAGTCTGTTTAAAATTATGTGTCATAAGAGAGAGCAAACCAAACAGGGCTGTAGCAACAGAAAACACGCGAAAGGGGCAGAGGACTCAGACGCACTCCCTGCACATGGGGTGCGACATGATGGCGAGTGGTAGACGGGCACACGAGCTCCCCGCAACTGCAGAACCACCTGAGGTTACGGCCCAGTCCAACACCTCTACCCAGCAAGGCACCCCAACCACGTCACCCAGCAGTCTCCATCTGACACCAGACCTTCTGGGATGCTCCAGACACATGGACGGATGGTTCTACAAGACTCCTGAGCCAAGAACCTCCAAACCCACTGAGCTACTTGATACCCATGAGCTCTAACTGCTACAGTGTCTGTTTCCTACAATGAACCCTATAGCTAATGTCCATAAAGTAGGTCTCAGCTTTGCCCCACAGAGCATGTAGAGTCTAAGGGTTACACCCAGAACAACCATTCACTCTCCCATTACTCTGCAGCAGCAGATACAACCGTTAGCTGGCTATACTGTCTAGGTTTCTTTTCAGTAAAATCTGGCTATGTGCCTATTTTTCCAGGAATGAGATAAAAGGACCAAGGGAGTGGGCCAGTCGTACAAGTGTCTTTGGAGGAAGAAGCTATGACCATCTTTGTTTTTGCTGGCAAGAAGCTGGAAGTAATGGCAGGGCCTCCAGCAATTGTCCAAGCCTCAGGTAACTAGAAAATGGCAATCTCTCACTGGGCACAAGGGGCCAGGGTGGCCCTGGTTTGGCTCCCTCAGACATTCCCTCCTCTTTTCCATGGTACTGAGGATCGAGCCCAGGTCTTCACGCTGAGTTCCAGCCCCAGCCATTTTTATTTTGAGACTGCCTCACTAAGCTGCTCAGTGCGACGCAAACTGACAACTCTCCTTCCTCAGCCTCCCAGCTGGATTGCTTGAATGTGAAAGAGGTACATCTGTGCTGTTTGTGCCACTGCTGTTTTCTCTGTTATTTAGGTGGAAAAAACAACTTGCTGAGCTCCCAGTGTACACAGATGGGAGTCATAGCCAAGGGGCTGGTGTAAATGGTGGGCTGCAGAGTGCCTGGTGGACAGGAGTTAAGCAGGGAACAGCACTGCACCCACCACATCACAGGGGAACCTGTGCGCAGGTTGCCAGCATTTCAGTGAACACCGGATCTGCCCCTCTGCCAGGGGTCAGGAGGTACAGAAAGTGACAAGGCTCTCACCAGTCATAAGGACCAACCCTTGCTGATAGGATGGGACACATTCCAGAGAGAATGAACAGCAGCCACCTCTTCCTACCTGGCTTTTTCTGATTTTCTCTTCTCTCCACCCATCAACACTCCAGGAACAATCCAGGTGAATGGCTGTAGGGAAACAGCAGACTGAAACCAACGTAAGGCACCCTTGCCTGCACACACCTGCCTGTAGAGTCTAAGTTCTAGATCTCACGCAAGTCAGGCCAGAGGAGCGTGCTGGTCTCACCTGCGTGTTACTGTATGCAAATAGCTCGTGGGCACTGCTACGCTCAGGCATCAGCACTAACTTCATCGTGGCTATGTAACTAGCTTCCAATGCTGTGGGAGACCAGCATGAGCTTCTTAACTGAGTCAAGCAGCTCCCTACCTTCCCCCACGGAATCGGACTAGAGAACAAAGCCCAGCAACTCTGCCGCCTTTGGGAGGACGTTAAGGCAGAACCCAGACACCAGCTCTCCTACCGGATATAACAAAGGACCCAGCAATTCACGATATAATTTGGCGGGTGGCAGGCCCTGACTCTTGGACCTTCTCTCTTGAACAAAGCCTACTTGAAGCTCTTTATAGCTTCCCATTGGCTCGCCTGAGGGTGGTACCTGTGAGTCGCTATGCTGCTTGCTAGTGACTCTGCTAGTGACTCTGATGAACAGATTATGGGACTGTCAGCTGTGTGAGACACAGGTAAGTTAGCTAAGCTGGAAACCAATGGTCACTGAGGTTTAGTTCAGTAAAACCTGTGAACTATACCTACAGAAGGCAGAGACATCCAGGAAATAACTGTAAGTCCTCTATTTAAAAATGAAGACTGTATATTAATCTTTCCTCAAAATGTCAGAAACAAAGATAAAACTGAGCACATGGCTTGTCTTACCTTAAGCAGTTTCTGGATAGTGTCAAAGCTTTGGAGAGCCAGCTGAAAATATTAAAAAGTTAAGACTATGAATATGGTCTTTTTCCCCCACTCCTCCTTTTTGAAAAGGTCATGTACACAAACTAGGATCCAAACCTGAAAGTCAAGTTAAGATTTAAGGGAAAAATATCCTACGTACAGAACCTACTCTGGAAATCTCCCTTGTTCTTAGACTGGCTGTGCAACCTGTCACCTGGGAAGTGAGGGTAGACACATCACATCCATTTCTTAGACATGTATCATGTTTTGTGCTCCCTCTGCTGGTTCAAATTCCCAGAGCGTCACAAAGAGAAGTTCAAATCTACAGTACACAAAGATGGAAGATGAAACCAAGCCAACTTGAATCTGGCCCTCTTAGAGAGAGAACGTAACACAAACAAAGGGACACACTAGGACAGTTATGCAACACGCTAGCCGTCAGGGACTTTGCTTCAAGGTGATTTGCTGTGTCTTAAGACCATGTCTGTGTATCAAAAGACTGGCAGGCGGTCACTCCTAAGTTTACAAAAACATAAGCAGATCACAGCACCAGAGAAAACTGGAGAATGAAAATTGATGTAGATGCTAACTTTTCACCACCATTTAAAGAGCCTCTGGTGACTCCTCAGGCAAGGGTGTGACAGTTTGCAAGTGAGGCTGGAGCAAGGCGCTGAGCAAAGGGCTGACCTGAAACAGTCAGACACAGGAAATGGGTACCCTAACCCTGAACTGCCCCGCCCCATAGGCAAATAACCCAGATGGGGCAGGAAAGATTCCCACCCAGATGAGACAGACTAGATTGACAAGCTTCACCTCCAGGAAAAAATAAAAATTTTACTAGCAGTAGCTTCTTTCAAAAAAAAGTTAGTTTTCAGGGCTGCTTTTATTTTTGAATTACGTTTTAAAGACAAAACCCCCTAAAAAATGATTATTTTAACTCCTTTTAAAGGGACAGAGGCCCTTTTTAAGGGCCGGGGATTTAGCTCAGCGGTAAAAGCTTCTGCCTGGCAAGCACAGGGTCGTGAGTTTGATTCCTGATACCAAAAACAAAACAAAAAAAACCCCAAAACCAAAAAAACCATAAAGGGACAGAGGTTTAATAATTTCACTGATTTTTAGATAGCAGGGAAATACTTTTCTATACTTAGGATTTTCACAGGATATTTGAATTTCTGTCCCTGAAGGAACCAGAAGGATGGTTCCCATGCAAAGGAAAGCAGTCTGCGGTTGTTCGTGCAGGAAGGACAATGCCAAGGTCGCTTTGGAGTCACCAGGGTCCCACTGTGAGCGCCCGCTTCTCACTCAGCCTCTTACCTCTCTTGTCGGCACCAGCACCAGGGCGTAGGGGCCATCGCTGCGCTGTCAACAGAAGAACGATACGCCATGAGCAGACCAACAAACTCGGCCTCCAGACAGACGGAAGGGAAGGGCAGCCCGCTGGGCATCACCAGTGCACTGCCCACCAGCACACAGCACTGCTCCGGCAGGCCCGGCCCGCACAATCGGACAGACCCACAGGACCCATAGACTTTCGCAAGGAGGCCACGCTGCCATTAACAGATGAGGTCACTGTATTTTAGAAAATAAAACTTTGATAACTGATTAAAAGTTACTTGCAAATCAGTTATTTCACTCACATACTGAATACAAAATTAAACTATAAAATTGATGTGCTAATATTAAAACAGCCTTCCAATATAGAAAGTTAGAAACCACAATAGAAGGAGAAACTTCACATTTACAATGGCAACAAAAAAGATAAAAAAAAAGTTTAAAAAAATGCACAAAATCTATATGAAGAAAAATTTAAACATCTCTGAGAGGCATAAAAAATAATTTGAATAACTGGAAAGATCCTATTCTTGAATAAAAGATTCAATACTGTAATTAATCCTCTCCTAAATAAATCTGCAAGTGTCATGCAGTTCTGACAAAACATCAGAAAAGTGTGTCCACATATGTATGCATACAATATATACAATCAGACAAGGCGGTTCCAAAGTAACTATGGAAAAATGAATGTAACTAAACTTTTATTAAAAAATCTACCAGATGTTAAAGTAAAGCTACAATAGTTTAAAAAATTAATTATGAACCGGGCATGGGGGCACATGCCCCCATGAGAGTGAGGGCATGTGAGAATTGCTGCAAATTTGAGGCCAGCTTGGGCTACAACAGTGTTCAAGGCCAGCCCAAACTACAAAGCAAGAGCTTGTCTCAAAAACCAAAACTAACCAAACAAACAAACTCAAAAAAACTAGTGCACAGAGATTATACCAAGTAGTGCTTAGAATATAATCAAAGACAGAAAGAAGCTGTGGTAGCAGCACAAGCCTATAGCCCTATTACTCTAGTAGGCTGAAGCAGGAGGATCAAAAGTTTGAGGACAGTGTAATTTGGCAGGAACATGTCTCAAAAAATAACAGAGTTGAAGACGCAGCTCAATGCAAAGGTCCTGACTTCAATCTCCAGTACCATCACACAGACAAACAAGCAAACCCTGCGGGAAAACAGGGCAAAGGTCATTTTACTGTGTATCCACAGAGAACAGGTCAATTACTCAAAAATTCTTTGAGGAAAAAACCCCAGAAAAATAAAGCTGGAATTGGTTGGCCTTTTTTTGTTTGTTTGTTTAAATGATCTAAAACTCAGATACCATGAAACTCTGATATATTTAGTACATAAAAATTTGGAATCTCAGAATAGAAACACATGCCCCCAAAAACCCAAGAGTCAAATGAACACACAGGAAAAAATATGCCACACCTAAGACAAAATGCTAATTTCCTTATAAAGAAATCCTGTAATTCAAAGTGTTAGCAACTCAAACAGAGAAAAAGAAAAAGGTCATAAACAGCTAATTTATGAAAATTCAAATTCAAAATATGGCTATGACACCCATGAAAAGATGTCAGTTTTATTCCTCAAGGAAATGCAAACTGCAATTACAGTAGATTCCCATCAGAGGAGCAGGCGGAAAACAGCAGAGAGCACTGAGAGTGTGCTCAGGGCAGCGCCTCAAAGACCAAACCATGTGGCGGGCATGACTGTAAGTCCAGCTGTTCAGCAGGCTGAAGCAGGAGGATTATGAGTTTGAGGCCAGCCTGGGCAACACAGAGAGATCATAGCTCAAGAAAGGATGACTCCAGCATTAGACACCAAAATGAACGTGCAAATTCCACTTAGAGGGGATCTTCTGCAAGTACACAGGTACATAAAGAAACTGTGGGACATTGTACAGACAGTGGAGTGTATTTGTAATAGCCTCATCTGTAGCAAAATGATGGACACAATATAAATTCTACCGCCCTTCAAGGGAAGGGAATGACTCAGTAACTAAGGATATATACCCACAGTGGAATACAAAGCAGCCACTAAAAAGAGATGCTCTATATAGTACTAAGATGGCACCCCTAAAACTGAAGGAACAGAAATGAAGGCACAGACAGCATGCACATACCTCAGTGCCACACCAAACAGAAAAACAACCATGAGAAACATGCAGACTCACATCAGATATGCAAAGACTATCCCCGGGAAGAGAGACCAGAGACTGGCGGCAACAAGCCCTGGGTCTCAGCAGCATGCTGTGCCCCGAGGGGAAGGAGGTGTAGGGTGACTTGGCCTTCACTCTACATACTCCACTCTCTAGGCACCTTACATCTGGATGATGATGATATCAACACAGATGCTATTAAATCAAAGCAATCTGATGAAGGCCCTAAGTCAACGGGGCAAGATATGAAAAGCACTCAGGGATGCTGAACGAGTGAACCAAAACGCTACCAGTGCGAAAGCTACAGGCAGGTTGAGCAGCAAATTCAATTACAAGTATGGCCTTCGTGTCGTGCACGGGAAACGTTTACCCACAAGGAGACAGGATTTAGAATTCAAACTGGAGCAGTCCGTACCCAACACCAGCTTTGCACGACAACGCTGGAGCCCAGGCTGGGAACTGTAAACACGCTAGTACAACAGGATTAACGTGCCACCGTGTGACGTTACGAGATTCTGACATTTCAAAAGGTGTTACTACAGAGCAGAAGAAAGGAAAATCAATTCCACTCAGGGCGCGAGTAAGGGAAGCCGATGGTTGGGATGGTAAAAAATCAGAGCCAAAGTAACTGCACTGGGCGCAAACACAGCGGAGCAGTCCTTCGTCATTTCATCACCAAGCTGACATGGGAAACCGCTGGGTACCCCTTGGATTTGCTGCTGTCTCCAGAGAAGTTTTTTACAGGTCAAATCATTTCACAATGAACTCCAAGGGACTAAACTGCATCTGACTTGAAATAAGTGAATTAGACGAGGCTTGGAAAACTCCACACAACACTTCACTCTAGAAGAGTGATCTCAGTGATATTCAAAAAAGTCTGCGCAAATAAAAAGCCACGCGGCTTGTTGGTCCTGAAGGCCATGTTTGGGCGCCAGCTCTAATGGGTTGCAACTCAGCCCCTCCCTGTCTCCACGCCGCAGTGTCCTCACGCCAAGGGCCAACACGGAGGCAGAGCGGGAAGAGACTAACCAGTTCCCTTCAGGGCTGGGACCACTGTGGGGACAAAGCATGTGTTCAACCCCAGCATGAGGAAGAAAATTACACTCAGGCCCACGGTTTGAGCAAAGGTACCCAGCATAGCTAGCACACGACCTATGCCACCTAATCACCGGCCCTCAGCTGCCCATCTATGAAAGGCAGCTGGGCTAGAACCTGCAGGATTCATTCCAGCCCTAAAATTCCTAAACTCTCCACCCTGCTATGAAGAAAACGTCCTTTACCAGCAACAAGCTCTTCTGGAGTGGAGGGGCCGTCACGACACAGGTGTAATAATCTACATTTCCTCTTCTCTAACCGTGTCTCCAGGACAGTGCTGAGCACTGTGCACAAATTACCTCGTCATAAATTGCTTAGTAAGGAGAAAAATATCAGCCACTTTACCTTTAGGAAATAAAGTTCCTCACTTTCCCACCTCAGAAAAACCAGTACTAACAGTTTGTTGAGTGTCCTTCTCATTTGTTACCCATATAAACACGCAGGTTACCGTTTAAGAAACGAGTTACAGAACAGTTCCGAAACCTGCCTTTCTTCAGGGAGTGTGGCAAGAATACAGGCTCAAGCTCACTAGCAGTAATTAAAGAAATGCCACCTTTAATGGCTACACAGGGCTGTTATCACTGGGCTTAGGTAGGGTTTCTTTTTCAGCTGATCTTAAAAGTGTTTTAACCCAATTTTTATCTAAAATGTGTTAAGCTAATTTTTAAATAGCTTCAGACTTACAAAGCACTGCAAAAATAGTGTAAGGAATTCTCATACATCCTTCTCCCAGTTTCTCCCCATTATCGATCACCAAAAAGATAGTACAATTCCCATGAAACAATTCCTGGGCGTTTACCACACAGTGCTCTTCTGTGTGCATCACTTCTGCTTTCATTTATTGGAATTTTACCATAAGGAAGGGCTTTTCCTTCTTTCCTATTCATGTATTTATTCAAAAACAGTTTGGACTTGCAGATATTTGAGACCAGGGACGATAAAGCAATGCTATTATGCACTTTGTCTTTCACATAGCAGGGAGGTTTGGTGCTTGTCCAAACAGAGACAGCCACCCACTAGTGCCTCTGCTTCCCGTCAACCTAAGGGATGCTGGGCTTCTGTGTGGGGCAAGGCCGAAGCCCACAGGCACAATAGTTAACTGGCCTTCTTGGGGCCTCCTTGGCCCAACATTAACTCAGTATGTCTCATGACTAAAGATAAATTCTAAATAATGCTAAATATGTGGCAGCCCAACTGCTAACTCACTAACTGCGTGCTTTTTTCACATCTACTACTGAAAAGCCACTGTTTTACACAGAAACTTCAGCCTTCCTGGTCAAAAGCAAGTAGCACACTGGAACTTAGAACAGGATGTTGGAATTTAACACCACATGATTTATGACGGAGCCTCAAAGGAAAACCCTACATGGAAAGTTGCAAATCAAATCATTTTGAGACAATTCCCGAGCATTCATTCTTCAGGGTGCCCAATGCTGGACACGGCAGAAGACACAGAGAGAAGGACAGGAGCCAGCCGTGAACCCTCACCATAGACGCACGGCAGAGCACGGGCCACACAGAAGGGAGGTGGCGATCCAGTCCCCCCGCACCTCACCGCACGGTCTTGGTTGTGCCACTCTCCCGAGCCTCTGCTTCCCTTGGTAAGATCGGCATCCAGCAGTGCAACCGGGTGGGGGCAAGAAGGTAACACGCAGAGCATTCGCCAGCACAACGCCTGGCATGTGGAAAGCATGTCACATGTGTTCCCCGGCATACTTGTTACAGCAGCTGAAATGCAGCTATTCTGTCCCACGCTCAGCAGTCTTTAGACGTAACATGCTTACGGAACACATGAATTGAAAGATGAAAAAACGGCAAGCGCAGACATGCTTTCAGTCCTACGATGACCACCACGGTCCAGCTGGATGGCCACCGACCCGTTATGGACAGTGGCAGACAGACACATCTTACACTCACCTGTATTTTTGACTTCATTGCTTGAAGGGACTGGACCACAGGGATGCAATAGGCAAGAGTTTTACCTTTTAAAAGAGGGCAAGAGCAGTTAAAAGGGACATGGGCTCTGTTCTCCTTACACAGCTGAAGTCTAGAAGGTAAACGGCTTCTCCTGCACCCACAAGGTGAAAAGGGACTTCAGCTCCGCCACAGCGCCCTCTGCTTTGTACACTCAGTGTCTCTAAAGACCACGAGGCTTCAGCTCCCTTAGCAGCCCTGCAGCCGAGGCGACCACATTTACCGAATTACACAAATGCTCCCTAGTTGTGTGTAGCAGCTGGAAAACTCTCTGAGCCCCTTTTAACTTCTCTGACAAATTCTGGTGGTTAATTACATGTCCTCTGCAGTGTAGAGGACTTGTGCGAATCCCAGAGCCAGCATCCAGAGAGGGAAACCCCAGGTAGGCAGCAGCTCTGGGTTTCCACCCCCTCCACATGCCTGGGCCAGCAGGAGTGGACAACAGCTGCCCTGACTGAGGGCATAAGAGGGCCCGTGAGGGCTGGAGGAACAGTCCAGACAGAGTTCCATCTCCAACACCACGACTGCATCCAAACAGCATGGTACCAGATATGGTCACCCCAACCAGAATGGACATGGGCAGCTGTGGCCATGGACAGTGGGGTGCAGTAAAGTCATGAAATGGGTTCTGGAGAAATAAAGGTGGAGGTTAACCAAGTGCTGCTCACTCTGACCACAGCACCACCCGCCATCCCTTCCTCCCACCACATGAATAAACTCAAGACTCTTGTCAGAAGCAAGCACCATCTCTCCCCAACACAAGATAAACAGCGCCACTGTGCCTGACGCCACCCTCAGAGCTACAAATGACCACGGGCCTCATGCCACAAGAGGAAGGTAGAGGTTAGACAGTGACTGACCTGAGCCGGTCTGGGATCGCACGAGGGCATCTCTGCCTTCCAGCAACACAGGAATACTTTGCTTCTGAACACTGGGGCCACCAAAAGAGAGAACACATCTCGTGTATAACACATGGTCAGTTATGTGTCCAGGCAGACAGGCAGGCTATGTCACTCACAACTGACCTCTTTCCCAACTGTCCCTTGAGAGGAGTTGGGAAACCTCTGATGATGAGGATAAATCCCTAGCTACACCACTTCTGGAACTCAGCTGAAATCAGTGACACAAGCCAGGGACTTGTCAGGGTTAAACTCATTTTTTAAAGGAATGGACAGACATGACAACAGAGGAGTTGCCACCAAAGTATAGCACACCTTATCTTCTGCACTGCACAACAGGGGACCCAATAAAACACATGGTAAGACTCCAGCACAGAAGAGCAAAGGGAAGCTTGCAAGCTATCCAGACAGCCAGCAGCACCTGCCAAGGCTCCAAGAAACCATCACAAACACATGGAGAGGTGTGGCCATGAGTGTATTCAAAACCAAGCAACAAAAAAAGGACAGGGAAATCATTTCAATCTGGTTGATTAAAAAAGCAAACAAATAAAAACTAGTGGTGGGTGCTCCCTAATTTAGTCTTCAATATTCTCATCTCTATTTATAATAGTAAAAAGTGACCGTTATTAACATTTACAAGCATAGTGTCAAAACGAGAAACTGCGCATCTCCTCCCCCATACCTTTTTGTTTTCTATTTTCCAAGAGTCATCACTATAAAAAAACCTCAGACATTATTTCAGCATCCCATTATATCCAATCAAACACTGACCTCTTTGTGGTTGACCCTAACTCTTACTGCTAAGAAATGACAGGACTCAATTCTCTATTTTGGCCAAATGACCTTAGAGGAAGCACACACAATAGATCTTCTCAATCAGGAATTTCCTACAGTGTAGAGCCGAGCAGAACTGGATGGAAACCTAATCTCTCCATGTAAAAGGTGGGGAACCCAAATGGCTAAAAGCAGTGCCAAGGCCTCTACGGTCCATATCCTGGCACTGTTTGCAATGCCAAGACAAACACTTGCCCTGCCCTGCATAGGCAATTTGAATCTCATCTAGCTATACCCTCTTAAACCTTAAGAAAACCAGGAGTAGCCTGAAACTTTTACCTGGTCATACTGGATACTTTTAAGACTGTGTTTATTGTAGAAATCTAAAAGAGAAGATAAAAAGTATTATCAACTTTTCAGTACATAATGGAAATGACACAAAAAAGGACAGATTACTGGGATTGCACTGATTAGCAGGATCAAATTGAGTTCTTCTAACCTAGCACTTCTCAAGCGGGGGTGATTCCACCCTTCCCCCACATATGGCACTACCTGGAAAATATTCTGGTTGACACAGCTAGGAGGAGGTGCTGCCGGCATGGAAGTAGCTTTGGTAGGGGCTGGGATGCTGTGAAATGTCTAACAGTGAATGGGACAATCCCCCTAACAACAAGGCACCTTGTCTAAAATGCCTACTTTACTAAGGCTAAATTCCCTGCTCTCCCCCTTGGGTAAGAAAACCACCCCCTGGAGCCCATCCTAAGGAAGGAGTGCATAAACAGTGCCCACTCAAGCAAAGGAAATCAAAGCTTCCAAAAACTAATAGATTTTTTTTCCCTTCTCATCTGTATTAAGTCTAGAAAACTCATTCATAATGTTAAATGGAAGAAAAGAGTGCATTTCTATGGCTGCACACCCCTTGGCATTGAGGAGCCAGCTCAGGTCCCCTGCTCTAGCCGCCATGCCACCTGCCACCACACCAGCAGGAAGGAAGCTGGTCTAAGTCTGCCTAGTGAAGTCCCGGTGCTAAACTGCATTAGATGAGGAGAGTCTCCAGTTCTCCAAATGAGGAAAAAGAGGGTCGGGGAGCGAGCAGTGACCTCTGCACTCCTGAACTGTTTCGGCAGGAGAATGTGCCGTCTATTGGGGGGCAGGGACAGGCTCTGGACACACGCACACCAACCATGCAGCCCTGCAGGGCGCTGCAGGGTACTCACTAGATGCGGGTGGAGGCCCAGCTCGTGGAAAGCTTCTGGAGTGAACACTTGCTCTCGCGCCTGCTTTACCACAGGTCTGCAAAACCCAGACACCAGTGCCAACGTCAGCAAACGGCCGAACACACATGGTTCCTGCTGTTCCAGAAGAGCATCTGCACCCGCACATACCTGTGGAGTTCCGGGATCGCGGGGTTGTTTTTAAACAACGATGAGGTCTTAATGCATGCTTTCTCCTCTTGCTTTCTGTCAGCTGAGTTAACAGAATGCTTCTTGAGAGAAAAATGTTTCTGCGCCTTCCCCTTGAAAGTTCTTTGAGTTTCTTTCACACCAGTTTTCTTGGCTGAGAGAAAGAGCGTTTCGGTCCCTCGCTTTGCTGGCGGAGCTTCACTGGACACTGGGCGTTTCCTCTTGGTAGCCTTCGCTTGCTGTGTGGTTCCCAAAAGGAAAGATCAAGAAGGGATGCATTAGTCCATGAAGACAGAGCTCGGAGTGAAGCCTGACTGCCCACAGAATCGCATCTCCTCCTGCAGAGATCATTAGGCCCCATATGCCGACCAAGTTTAGGGTTTGCAATCAGAAAAAGAGAAAAAAAGAAAAAGAGACCTCCACCATGCATTTAACTGTTAAAGCACCCAAGATGAGTGAGGGTCAGAAGGCAGAGACGTTGCTCGAGCTGCTGGCCATTTCATGAAGTCTGTGTTACAGGAAGCAACCACCCACCTTGTGAGATGCACACACCAAGTCAGCCCACACCCTCGCCAGCCACCCGCACCAGCACAGAAGCTGGAGAAATGACCCCTCCTCTCTACCCACAGCATGTGGAAACGACACAGGGGAGAGAGACGAGAGGAAAACCGCATCCTAGCTCATGCCCAGGAAGCAGAAACCTTGATTACCGCTCTACCCTAGTGCTTGGATCTCTGTCCACTCCCCTCAAGCTGCTCCTCCAGACTCAGATGGGCTGCAGACAATCGGTACCCACCGCTCCCATTCCAAACGAGAGCGCTGCTCCATCCATCACTTTTATCACCACTATTTCCAACCCACCTCGCCTTTTGCGGATCACAGGCTGCACACCATTAGGCCTGTCTTGCCTGGCGCTCATCTCCATAACATCAAAGTGATTCAGTGCATGACATCCTGACTTCCCTCCAGAGGAAAACCCAACTCCTCCATTTTTCTGGCCTTGCCTTCCCATTTACACAGCAGCATGGATAGCAGCACCCTTGAGTGGCCAGCACTTGTCATTCTGTAGTGTTGGAATAAGTTCTTTTCCTCTTCGCTTGAAATAATGGTTTGTGTTTACATACTGGCTTGCTATACCCATGATTGTGGGTTTTAGGCTAACTTACCAATAAAAACAACAGTTCTTTCATCCTGGCAATCATAAATATTTTTTTATTTAAGTAATTCAACAAATACAACTTCAAATATTTAATAGCAATAAAGTTCTAGCCTACTTTACAAATTTATTTTTACAAAGTCCCAAGTTTATGAATTTCCAGAGTTAAAGTAAGAGAGAAAGCTTCAGGCTGACGTTTAGGTGTCGCCTGACTTACACACTGAGAGGCCTGGAGGCCATCTCTACCACCAGGTTTAGGGCACTGGGGAGCTGAACCAGTGAGACAGATGGGTGAAGACCAGATTCTGCAGGGTTTTGTAGGTGTTGAAGGGTTTTTTGGGGCGGGGTACTGGGATCGAATTCCTCCTCCAGCTTCCCTGGCAGGCAGCCTTGCAGCCCCTGTCCACACTTCCCTGTCCTCCCAGGAGGCAGCCTGTCCTGCTCTCAGCCAATCCTAGGAAGCCTCTCCAACACTCAGGCAGGCCCAGCCTCCTGGACTGTCTGCCTACCACTGAGGCACACTTTGTGCAGCGACACACAATATGCTCCTCCCCAAATGTACACAGCACCCCTGAGTAGCCTGGAGCTCCTCTTGCCTTCTTCTCAGGACTTAGTATCTTGAGTAGTATACAAAGGTTAGATACCTAATCACCTTGGTCACCTTTTATTCCTCTGTTAACATCTCTCTAAAAGTACTCAGAATGAAACATGACATTAGACATGCTTTCCCTTGCTCTTAGGCTAAAAATGAAAACCTGTGGGGGCCAGGGATACAGCTTAGCAGGGTGGCACAAGCAACTGTCTGGCAAGCACAAGGTCGTGAGTTTGATCCCCCGGCCCGAGAAAACCCTACAACACCTATGAAACCCTCCAGAATATGGTCTTCGCCCATTTATCTCACTGGCTTGGCTCCTTTAATGCCCTAAAATGTACTGCGTCTGTTCCTTTCCCCCTCTATCCCTCTGCAGTGCTATTCCCACAGCCAGAGCTCTGACACTACCTTCAGCTGGTATAAGTTGATACACTGTGTCAACTTGAGAAGTTTTGCTATGCCACTCAGCAGGGCCATGGTCCACACTTTTCAAGCATCCTCAGCCTGTGCAGCAGGACTGTGCAGAGGTGGTGTGAGGGCTAAACCTGCCCTAGAGGGGTGGTAGCCTGCTTACAATATGAGGGAGGAGATGCTCTCTTGTTGCTTTTGCTGTCTTCTGCCACCGTGAAGTGTTGCCCCTGTGTCACACCACCCTGCTTTGAAGCCAGCTGATTATGGACTGAACCTCCACAAACTGTGAGCTACATAAACCTTTCCTTCCTTCACTTTGGGTGCTGTGCATTTTGTCTCAACAATGAGAGAAAAGTAACCAAGACAGCTGGCTAACCGGTACTCACTGCAGTTGGAAGCTGCCCTACTCCATCCTCATATGAGACTTTCCTGACTTCCTCTCTCCACCACCTCAAACCAAGTTTCCCTGTTCCTGGCCCTCCTGGCACCTACTTGCCCTTAGAGCATTCAGCACAATAAAAGCAAAGCAATCAATTCCTTATTTAGTGCCCATCTGCCACTTTAGATTGTGAAACTCCAAAAAGGGACCAGTCTGTCCTATGCAGCCCTGCATCCTCTGCACGAACACACGCCTGGTGCACAGTGAACACTCAGTACACACTTGCCAGATGAATGAATGACACACAATGGATCTATCCCTTCCCACAGTCTGGATGCTTTCCTACTAGCCTTTAGCTTTTCTCCTCCAGTGACCACGACACATTCATTCAGCAGTTGTCAAGTCTCTTGGTTCTGAAGATTCAAACCCGAAAGCTTAGCCAAGCCATGGAGGAAGTAACACTTAAGAGGCAAAGTGCAGTCATGAATCCAAACCTCTGTATTACAGAAGAGGCTTGTGCTATGGGGAAAAAAAAGAAGGGAAATAAACTCTCTGTTTATGCTTTCTAAAGTGACCTTGAGCAGAGAGGGAAGTAGGACCTGTCGGGATCTGCTAAAAATTAGCTGTGCAACATTAAGCAAGTCACCTCCCCCGAGTCTGTTTGTGCACCTGGGAAAGGAAGGGACTGGCGGATGATCTCGAGGACACACCCAGACAGAGAGCCTAAGACACCCAGGTCTCGGACGTTAAGAACCGCACTGAGTAGTAGGAACCATACTACATACCCTGCCGTCTATTGAGTATTTACAGCAATTACCTTATTTATTAATGCAGACAGTGGCATCATTTTAAGATGAGGGCACTCAGGCACAGATGTTAGGCCTAGCCTAGATGGTTCTACACCTCCGGTTCCTAACAATGCTATCGTGCCTTCTCAACTGTATCCTGTTTAGCTACAAAACATCGTGTGTGCCAGGCTTTAAGGCCCACACCTGTAATCCCAGCACTCAGTGGCAAGTTTGAGGCCAACCTGGGCTATATCCTGAGTTCAAGGTCAGCCTAAACTACACAGGGAGACTGTCTTTAAAAAAATAAAACCAAAAAATAATCATGTGAAGTTTGATTGCTGATGTCTTCTAGAAGGACACACACAAATACATGAACAGGAGTTACCTCTGAGTACAGCAATTACTTTCTTTCCAAATTTTCTCTCTCTTTTCTTTTTATTAAGAGCAGACTATATTTATTGAGAGAAAAAAAGCTTCTGTCTGAGAGAGAGACAGAAAGGGTCCTGAGTGGGTTGCCCCTTTCCAAATTTCCTAAAATGGCTTTGTGTTTTTAATCAGAAAACGTTCTTAGGAAATATTCCAGTGTTAGACATAACAGTATGATTTTAACTGTCAAGATCTTCCCAAAACCAGTATACCAGCTACTCACCCTGAGTCCAGGCCAGTCACAAATCTGATCAAATCAAATCATTCCCATTCAAGGCATAAACCAAGATGTAGATGCAGACAGGTCCACTGCTGATACCTGTTACTACCTCTGAATCATCTCCTTGATGGTTTAAGCAATCATAAAGCCAAACACCTTATTTACTTAACCCACTCAATAAGCAGGCTATGTATTAGTTAACTGCAAGAGGCAAGCACCTCACTGACCTCCTGAGGTAGTAAACTGTTACTGTGCATGGAGCCAATTTTCACTTTATCTCACCACTGGCACTTAATAAGTTACTCTCTGGACCAGACAAGGTAAAACAGCTTTACACATACAGGTATGCGATCTTGCTGGATCCTCACAATAATCTTACATGAAGAAGAAACTTTCAGTCTCATTTACAGGTAGGGGAAGTGAGGGTCAAGAGGTTAAATAACTTCCCCTAGGTCACACAACTAGTAGATGTTGCAAGGCTGGTACCTAAAGGCAGGTCTCTCCAAATCACAGCCCAAGTTCCCCAGTGCTCTACCGCGCAAATACTACTTCCCCCCTACAGAAGAGTCCTCCTTCCCAAGAGTTTAAACCCTGAAGTTCGTTTTTTAAAGAAACTGCCAAAGAGAATCTAATCTACACTGAGCACTAGCTGGCATGAGGGCATATGAAGTTAAGGAATTTCCTCTTCAACAAATTGATCTGAATTGAATCTTAAGCAACTCATTTTTCACTGAAATTACTTCTTGCTTTTTAGGGAAGGGGAAAAAAAAAAACCCTCAAGTTGTCCTTGGTACTGGACTGTATCTTTCCTGGGCTTTGGTAATTTATGATTTCACAACAAACTCTGTCCCGCAGTCCTCTTTAAAAACACCTTTCCTTTCTCCTGTAAAGGAATCACGTTGATAAATTGTATTTTGTTTCCTCCTACACTGTACACGGATGCGGATCTATCCCGTGTTTTAAAAGCTCTTCAAACACAGCCTTCGATTGCTACCCTCATTCAAAAACAAAACAAAAAAAAAACTCTAAAAAACCACCCTTCCTTGGGGTGACAGAAACTAGCTCCGAAGTCACGCAATCTGGGAGGGCAGGACCCGCCGGGGGCCAGCCCCCCAGCCACGCCAGCCCCCCACGCCGCGCCTGCCCGAGCCCACCGGCCCTTGGCCCCCGCTCCCGCCCTCTGGGCCCCCCGCCTCCCCGGGCGGCGCGGCGCGGCGCTCCCACTCCCAGACACGTGTTTCCCAGCAGCTCCAGCAGAAGCCGCCGGGTGCCCCCGCCCCGGGCCCACGCGCTCGAGCGCAGGACTAGAGCCCGACCCGAACTCACCCTCCTCGCCCGGGGCCCGAGCGGCCCCGAGCACGACCCAGAGGCGGCGGCGGCCATGGCCACGTGCACGCGCGAGGACCCCGCGCCGCGGCCCTTCCGGTCCCGGAGGCCTCGAGTCGCCCCCCACGCGCGGACCCGTGGCTCGGCGGGGGGCACCCCGGGCCCGCGTTGGCGTCGGCGCCGCCCTCGGCCGCTCCCGAGCACCGCGAAGAGGCTGCGCGCCCCGCGCCCGACGTGTCCGTGCCTCCTCGCCTCGCCGGCGCCGCCTCACGTCCTTCACCACCTCGGCGACGCGCGCAGCTGCCACGCCGGGAAGGTCGCTGAAGTCGCCTGGGGCTGGTCGCCGAGAGAGGGAGTCCTCGAGGCGCCCCGTTCCCTCGCCCGCCTGCCGCGGAGGCCGGGCGCTTCGGTTAGGCCCGCCCTGAGGCGCGTTTTCCAGACAGGCAGTGCCTTGGCCACCTGGCAGGGCGGTGTCGCCTGGCGACGGCCGGGTCCTTCCTGGCTCGGCGGCGCTCGGGCCTGAGGGGAGGAAATCGCGGCGGCCGCGGGCGCTGGGGGCGGGGGCCGCGGTGCGGAAGGGTGGCCCCGCTCGGCACGGGGACTCGGCCCGCCCCGGGGGCCGGACTCTGCGCCTGAGGAGAGATGAACACTGCCGACAAGGCCCGGGTGGGGCCCGCGGCCGACGGGCCCTCGCCGCCGGGAGAGGAGGAGGGCGAAGGGGGCGGGAAGGAGCCGGCGGCCGACGCAGCCCCGGGGCCCAGCGCTGCGTTCCGCCTCATGGTGACTCGGCGGGAGCCGGCCGTGAAGCTGCAGTACGCGGTGAGCGGCCTGGAGCCGCTGGCCTGGTCGGAAGACCACCGCGTGTCGGTGTCCACGGCCCGCAGCATCGCTGTGCTAGAGCTCATTTGCGACGTGCACAACCCGGGCCAGGACCTGGTGATCCACCGCACCTCGGTTCCCGCCCCGCTCAACAGCTGCCTCCTCAAAGTAAGTCCTCCGCGGGCCGAACCGCGGCGGCGTCACCCGTCCCCAGGGAAGCCCAGCCAGCACCTGGCTCGGGGATCCCCCGAGCACCCTGGTGCACTCTAGGGCTGTGAAGGTGCCATGTCGCTGCAGCTTTCAAACAAACCAACATCTTGCAGCTATTTGAGCCGTTTCCCGGATCACCCAGCGCTCACAGCAGGCTCGTCCTGCTTCTGCGTCCCCGGCCCCTGGGTCTAGCGGGCCACTGCACTTTCTGAGACTCCACCCCCTGCTGACCCAACCCGGGACCTGCTTCTGCCGTCGCTCCTTTTGTGTGGGGCTTAACTTTAGCATCCAGCCTAACTTAGCTGGTCTTGTTACCGTGTTGTACCCTTCTTTCGCGCCTCTTTTGCTTTGGAGAAGGAACCCTGCCCTGTTTTATTGTTTTACCTGTTTCAGTGGTTCTATTGTGAATGACCCCCCCTCCTCACCTTGGGGCAAGAGGTAAATCATAACTTGCCTTTGTTTTTTTTTTAGTTTTGCTTCACTAGCTAAACGTCTCTGAGATGTAGACAGAAAAATGGACACAAATGGACACAAATGTAATACTTAATCCTCCATGCCCAAAGTCTCTGAATTTGGGACCTTGAACCTCCTCTAACCTAAGTTTTCTAATCTTAGAACTTTACAGTTTCTAAAGTTTTGCTGTTTTAAATACCATTTTCAAATCCAGCTTTTAGAAAGTGCTAGGATATGACATCGTTCCTTTTAGTAGCTTAAAAGTAGAAAAATTTCCTCACATATCCTTTCTAGGCGTTTATGTGCCTACAGTGTGTGATGCGTCAGAGTGCATATCCATTCGTTCATCAGTGGATAAGTAGGTGCCGGCCTTGATGTACAAGAGCCCCTGACCTGATGGAGCTTATGTTCTTTCATAAGCTATGAACGAGTTATCAGGTGGTGATAAGGACTGTAAAGGGATGCCTCTGCATACAGTTTTTCTGAGCTCTTAACTCTGCTCAGGTATTCAGAGTCATTAGTCATGAATGCTGATATCCCTCATCCCTTTTTGTCATATTCAATTCCAGTTTCAAACACAATTTGATGTTGAATTAGGTAAATGGGAAGCTTGTATGGCTAAGCCCCCTAACATACTCGTGAAGAAGATATGAATGAATTGATTCAGGTATAAGCAAATCAGGTAGACAGGTGCTGGCCCTACTGTAAATTGAGACATGCTCAAAGTGCAGGGCAGAAGAGAGTGTTTTAAAAGGTGGAGCCTCCTTCAGTAAAAGAGGTGTCCTCCATTGAAAAGGAACTATTTCCATGGGTGTTCATATGCACACCATAAAAATAATGATTAAACAATAAATTATGATATAAGGGGAAGAAACTTCCTACCTGCTAGATGTCAGGTATGAGTACATGTTCTCTAAAATTGAGGAATGAATCTTAGGAACAACGGAGGTTAAGAGCAGAATATATTTATTGAGAGAAAGCTTCTGTATAAGACAGACAGAAGGAGCCCTGAGTGGGTTGTCAAGGACCTTGCCTTTTTTAGGATTTTTATAGAGCAGAACCATGAGGCGAGGTGAATCTAAGGTGGGGGAAAATGACAAAACCCAAGACGGGCATGAGGTAGGACAGAACTGTGGTCAACCAAATAAGATTCTGAGTATAATTGCTCGGGTAACATTGATTAAATCTGGATCAAATGGTGAAGCAAATGGGCATGAATATGGAAACAGCACCTTTTCCTATAGGAGATTGGGTTAGTGGCTCCTTCTGGCTTCCTCAAGGTGATTGATACCTCTTTAGTATATCAGTCCCTGACGTTTATACTTGGGGAGTATGTGAGTGCATTTGTTTTATCTTTTGTCTTGAGGTCTGGCCCACAGCAGGAAGCATCTGTCTTCTCCATAGTTGCAGGGTATCTGGTCTTCTGCAGTGTCTCCTTCAAGGGCCTAGCCTAGTTTATCTAATTTAGCTGCCTATATAACAGTTATAACTGGGCATGGTTGTGCATGGTCGTGCATGGTTGTTCAGCTCTTGGGAGGCTGAGGCAGGAGGATCGCTGAGTTTGAGGCCAGCCTGGATGATAAAGGTGAGTTCAAGGCCAGCCTGGACTAAATAGTGACCTTGTTTAAAAAACAAAACCAAACAACCCCAAAAAAAGAGAGAAAAAAAGGTAGGTTACAACTTTTCCTGTTGGACTACTAATTTTATTTATTTATTTATTTATTTTTATTTTCAGCTAGGGTCTTGCACTGTAGTACAGGCCACCCTTGAACTGACTTTTGTAGTTTAGGCTGGCCTTAACCTCCTACCTCAGCCTCCTGAGTGCTGGGATTACAAACTCGTGTCGCCATACCTGGTTTTGGATTACTAATTTTGTATACTGGGTACTGAGCCGTATCCAGTTCCAAATAGTTTATGTACCTCATTGGATCATACATTGTTATTAGGAGCCTTGAAAGTATTATCACTACTTGCTACGTTACATTGCTGTTACCTGTATTTGGAATCTCAGTCCCTGCCCTCAGGAAGCTTACTATACAAACTTCAGATGAGCTTTCAATTGCCAGGTTCTTGGTGGGGGGGGGGTACCAGGTATCGAACTCAGGATCTAGTTCTTGCCAAGAAGGAACTAATTGCCAGGTTCTTACTGAAAGCTTAACTCTTAATAGTATTAGTGGTTACTTGGCAACACAGTTGTGCAGTGAAATGATTGGCTTCGGGCAGGCCTCTGGGAACTGGACTTTTGTGTGACATGCTTCTTTGGTATCTGAGTTTTTGTTTTAATTTGTTAGCTAATTTCGTAATAGAGTTGGAGGGGGTTGGGGGGCAGGCATTCAGGGTAATTCAAGTATATTACTATGTTAGAAATGACTGCATAAGACCATCTGGCTTCCTTTTTGGTCACAAATTCTTCCTACAGTGAATGGGATGGAGAGTTGCTTGAACTTCCTTTTATTTTCTCTGCTGCTGCTTTTGGTTATAAATTCTTTGTTTACTTTGGTTCTACAGTAGCTTTTATTTGTAATAATTTCAACGTAGTCTAAAGATTATTACATACAGTACAGTAGGATTTGGTGAAAAATTTTTATCTACCCTTCAATTGGTATACCACTTTGTATCTAGTCTTCATTTTACATACTTGTATTAGGTGTCACTAATAGTTGCTTAATCCTCAGACTATTAATACTCATCATAACTAACATCGAGCCTTTTGCATATTCTGACTTACTTGACATTTGTAATTCAGTGAGACATGTATTATGGTTCTGTGTTATAATGAGGAAATTAAGGCTAGAAAGTGTAAGCAGTTGCACCCTACTTTGAATATAGCATGTAATAGTCATTTGAACCCAAGTAAACTGGCATCATAATACAGATTTTTTAGTCATGATGTTTTATTATTTCTTGTTTCAAATTACGTTTCCCCATACAGAGATCAGGACATTATTACCTTGCTAGCCATGTATACCTCGTTTAGGTGGAATTTACAGTCCATGTTGCCTCAGTGGATCTATACTATAGTCACAAGACTGCCTTAAATGCCTTTCAGAAATCGATACTTTGTCCAGAACACCATTTGTAGAATATTCTTTTAAGATCATAAAGGGTGGGCCGAGGAGTTAGCTCAGTGGCATAAGCACCTGCCTGGCAAGCACGAGGTTGTGAGTTTGATCCCTAGTACAAAAAAAAAAATCATGAAGAGTAATAATTTCCCAAAAAAGTTGCACTTAAAAGTTTTTTGGCCAACTCTGATTTTAAAATCCCTACAGAATTCCCCAGCCAAAGCATTTCGTGTGTTCCTGTTACTTTTCTAGGAGGAACGAAGTGTACTGGCCTTTCCTAAACTTACAGTATTAATTTAGGGAAGTCGTGTTTTGTGAGTCACTTTAGAAAAAGTTAGCTGGTTCATTAACTTGGCGAGCAGCTTTATATCTACCTTTCACTCTATGTGCCTATTAGGCCACCAGACAGTGTTGGTAGAAAAGAAGGTAAGATTAGTCCAGTTTCCTTCGCTAGTTTCTGACAATCACTGCTGTCTCACAGGCTGTACGTTTGTTACTATGTTGAGGAGTTTTATTCCTATTTAGGTTTGACAATCTGTGTATATTTACTGCTTGGAGGATTAGTGTTTTCTGTTTTTGCAGTACTAGGAATTGAAGCCAGAGCCTCTGCATGGTGCTTTATCTCCAGGCTTTTTTTTTTTTTTTTTTGGAAAAGGGCCTCATTAAATTGATAAACTGTTCCACTCTGGTTTTCTGATTTATCTCTAGTTGCCTAAGCTTTCTTTAGCTGTAGTTAGTGGTTTTGAGTTAACATTTTTCAAGTTCTTTCTGTGTCCTGGAATGTAATGTACTTGGGAATTTAAACTCATTTAAAGTGACTTTTTTATTATATTCGTGTATGAGCATGCCTTTTGGTTGAATTCCTTTTAATCATACTATACCCTTTCCAGTTTGAAAATCAGCTCCTATTAAAAAAGGAGATTAACACTAAAAAGAAATTAGAAGATTTTTCTTTTTTTCTTTTTTCTTTCTTTCTTTTTTAACTATTTCTTTAATGACAGTGGATCAAGCAGGATCAAGTCCTTGCTTGCCACATAACAGAAACCATCTTTTGGTTGACCTCTGCCCTTTTTTTATTCTCACTTTCCCAGCTGTTTTTTTTTTTTTTAGTGGCTGATCACTCTTTTTTTTTTTTAAAAGAAAAAAGCCATTTATGTCTCCTCCCCTTTCACGTCTCTATAAAATGTTTTTAAAGGACTGTCACACAGCCAGGCTTAGTGAGAGGTGATGGACCTGGTGGAAGGAGATGCATGAAAGCTAGTGACTTCTGAGGCCTTGTAGAGAGGGTTAGGCCTGCTAGGGTGGATGGGATTTAGATAGGCAGAGGAACCAGGAGAAGCAGCATGGGAATGTTTAGGGACGGGAAAGAGAGTTGTCCAGTTGGCACCGTCTTGCTGTGTTGCAATGTCCAGTCTTTTGGCTTGCCACACTGAATAAAGAATGGTTTTGGACCGCATAGATTATGTTATGAAGTAATACAACCAGCCAAGTTTAATAATCAAATAAGAAAACGTGCAGGTCTGTATATACAGGCACATATATACATGGGTTGAAATGCTGTTGTCAGTAACCACCGATTTACTGACCGGGTTGCATAAGCATAGGACACATCTGCATGCATGGGTTAGTATTCCACTAGCTGTGCGGCAGGCACAGGAAACAGTTGGCACTGGACTGCCCCTTCTCTTACACAGTGTTCCATGTTCACCTGTGAAGTCCGTGCTCAGGCACTGTGCGGTTGACTCATGAAAAAGATCACATAATAGTGTTAAAGGTGTGCAACCCAGGAGGTCACATTCCCAGCTGTCCAGGGCTGCATGTGGTCTGCAGGCTGTGTGCTGGACATGACTGCTTGAAAGCATCAGTAGACAGGATAATTGGTGCTGGATCTCTCTGTCATTTTTAATGAGATTGCAGAGTAAAAAACGTAAAGCTGACATTTGTGTTACCAAGGTAGTATAAAAATCTCACTGAGTCAAAGATAAATATAGTTGCATATTTTCCAAAGTTTTTAAAACCTTTATTATATCATGACTAGCTTACTCTTAAGAGTCAGCTACATCTCAATTGCATATGTCAGGTCTAAGATACAATTTTTTTCCTGCTATCAGGAACCGAACTTAGGACCTTGTGCTTGGTAGGCAGGCACTGTGCCACTGAGCTACATCTGTGACCCTAACACACTGACAACATTTATTCTAGTCCTTTCAAAAACTATTGTTCCCTTGTGTAAATATTCACTCAGTCTTTAGACATGTACTCAGTATTTTAAACACATGCCATGATAAAAATGAATGAATTGATACAAAAGTATCATGTGTGAATCAGTTAATACAAGTGGATTTTTATTTCATCCTTTCTGTATCTCTCATTTCCAGGTTGGCTCAAAAACAGAGGTTGCAGAGTGCAAGGAGAGATTTGCTGCCTCTAAAGACCCTACTGTCAGCCAGACTTTCATGCTAGACAGGATGTTCAACCCCGAGGGGAAAGCCCTGCCCCCAATGCGCGGGTTCAAGTACACTAGCTGGTCTCCCATGGGTTGTGACGCGAACGGCAGGTGCCTCTTGGCTGCTCTGACCATGGACAATCGCCTGACTGTGCAGGTGAACCTCAACAGACTCCAGTGGGTCCAGCTGGTGGATCTGACTGAGATTTACGGAGAGCGTCTTTCTGAGACTGGTTACAGGCTCTCTAAAAGCGAGGCTCCCGGGGGGAACCTTGGGGATTTTGCTGAGTTTCAGAGGAGACACAGCATGCAGACCCCGGTCAGGATGGAGTGGTCGGGCATCTGCACCACCCAGCAGGTCAAGCACAACAATGAGTGCCGGGACGTTGGCAGCGTGCTCCTGGCTGTCCTCTTTGAAAATGGAAACATCGCCGTGTGGCAGTTCCAGCTGCCGTTTGTGGGAAAGGAGTCCATCTCTTCCTGCAACACGATCGAGTCGGGAATCAGCTCTCCTAGTGTCTTGTTCTGGTGGGAATATGAGCACAACAATCGGAAGATGAGCGGCCTTATTGTCGGAAGTGCTTTCGGACCCGTGAAGATCCTCCCCGTCAACCTCAAGGCGGTCAAAGGCTACTTCACGCTCAGGCAGCCCGTTGTCTTGTGGAAAGAAATGGACCAGTTGCCTGTGCACAGTATCAAATGTGTGCCCCTCTACCACCCTTACCAGAAGTGCAGCTGCAGCTTAGTGGTGGCTGCCAGGGGCTCCTATGTGTTCTGGTGTCTTCTGCTGATCTCCAAGGCAGGCCTGAACGTCCACAATTCCCACGTCACAGGCCTTCACTCGCTGCCCATTGTCTCCATGACTGCAGACAAACAGAACGGGACGGTGTACACCTGTTCCAGTGACGGGAAGGTGAGGCAGCTGATTCCCATTTTCACAGATGTGGCGTTGAAGTTCGAACACCAGCTGATTAAGCTCTCTGACGTGTTTGGCTCGGTGAGGACTCATGGGATCGCGGTGAGCCCCTGTGGTGCATATCTGGCCATCATTACCACCGAGGGCATGGTTAACGGCCTCCATCCTGTGAACAAAAACTACCAGGTCCAGTTTGTCACTCTCAAAACCTTCGAAGAGGCTGCTGCTCAGCTCCTGGAATCTTCCGTTCAAAATCTTTTTAAGCAGGTAGATTTAATAGACCTGGTACGCTGGAAGATTTTAAAAGATAAACACATTCCTCAGTTTTTACACGAAGCTTTGGAAAAGAAGATCGAAAGCAGTGGGGTCACCTATTTTTGGCGTTTCAAGCTTTTCTTGCTGAGGATTTTGTACCAATCGATGCAAAAAACGCCCTCCGAAGCCTTGTGGAAACCTGCCCATGAGGACTCAAAGATCCTGCTGGTTGACTCACCTGGGACAGGCCATGCTGAGGATGAGCAGCAGGAAGAAGGCACTTCCTCCAAACAGGGGAGCAAGCAAGAGAGGAGCAAGGAGGGCGACACGGAGGAGCCGGCGGATGACTCGCTGCCCCCCTCAGGAGACTCGGGGAGCCGGGAGCCGATGGAGGAGAAGCTCCTGGAAATCCAAGGGAAGATCGAGGCTGTGGAGATGCACCTGACGCGGGAGCACATGAAGCGTGTGCTGGGCGAGGTGTACCTGCACACCTGGATCACGGAGAACACCAGCATCCCCACCCGTGGGCTCTGCAACTTCCTGATGTCTGACGACGAGTATGATGACCGGACAGCGCGGGTAGGTGTCCGGTAGCAGCCACCGCAGCTGCAAAATGTGCTCTCACAGGACAGTGGCCTGGGTTGTGTTTCTACCACTCAGCTTTCAGGTTGGCTTTTTTTTTTTTAAGGCAGAGTCTCACGGTGTACTGCAGGCTGGTCTTGACCTTAATGTAGCCCAGGCTGTCCTCAAAATCAGCCTCCCAATGCCTCGGCTTCCCAAGTGCTGGGATTGCAGGTGTGTGCCACCACAGCCAGCCTTGAGTTACCATTTTGAAAGTAAATGATAGGCGTGAGTTGTGGGGGAATAAATAGGAAATAGGGACTAATGCAGAGGACTCATTCATAGCACACAGAGTGTTTTGACACATCCTCTCGTGGGTCCTTGACTGATAAGCAAGGTTTGCCCAGTGAGATTTCCAGGCTGTAGATGAGCACAAGGAAGCGGCACTCCCTTAGCATAATAGCTTGAGGTGTACAGTCGCGCCAGTAGAAATACCATACTTAACACACACTCCCGATTCTGTTTTACAGAAGTTTCATGTTGGGGCTCAAAGGGGGAAATTTTTGGTTCGAAAGGATTTGAGGTTAAGAGTTTATAAGCAGGCTGTGGTGGCTCACACCTGTACTCTGGGAAGCTGAGGCAGGAGAATCTCAAGTTCAAGCCTAGCCTGGGCAACCTAGCAATTTAGCAAGACTCTGTCTCTAAAAAAAGAAAAAAAGTGGGAGGTGTAACTCAGTGTGAAGGCCCTTGGTTCAATCCTAAGCATTGAAAAAAATTTTTAATTTTAAAAGAACTTAAAGGAAACATTACTAGGCATGTCAGCTTTTTGCAAAAACTGGGCATTGTCTTTATTTTGTGGTAGAACAATCTTACAGTATTGTCTACAATGTATCCATGGAATTCAAGGTCCCTGAGAGAACACTAGAGTTCCAAGCCTGGGAGGCGCATACTCTGCACGTTTCCAGGCGCGTTCTCATTCTAGGGCTCTGAGGTTTGCTGCAGAGAGAAACTGGTGCCTTTGTCGTTCAGGCTTCTTCATCAGGGAAATGTTCTGCCAGCTGAGGTTCTGAACAACTTCTGAAATACTCAGAACCACAGAAGTCCCCTCCTTTTCACTCTGAGGATTGACACTTCTGCCTAATGTCCTGTTTAGAATGTTAACTGAAAACAGTGAATTCAAATATCTTTATCCCCAGTGTTTGCACATCTGGTTGGAAAGTGTGTTCGTACACCACTAAAATAGTTACCTGAGATGTTTATAGTCAGATTTTTGTTGTTACTTTTTGGGGAGCTGCATAATCCAGGCTGGCCTCAAATTTGGGGTCCCTTCCTCAGCCTTCAGAGGGCTGAGATTATACCTGTGCATCACCACACTTTTAAAGGTCAACTTTGAAACATAGTTTCCTTATGTTCTCAGTTCTTTGAAAGAGTATAGTATCTGGTTTTCACTGTATCGTGGACTGTTAGGATTTTTATCAATCAGTGAGGTAGTAGCGAAGCATTTTAGAAAGTGGTAACAAATGTTGCCCTTACTGGTTTTAAATTCAGTCTGGATGCTGCATGAGTTTGGAAGGTGTTTAAAGTGGCTGTGTGACTCAGCAGAGCCAGTTTTTAAAGTACCATGAGTAGTCGGGTGTGGTGGTTCACGCCTGTAATGGGAGACTGAGGCAGGAGGATCATTGCAAGTTCAAGACCAGCCTGGGCTACAAAGTGAGTTCAAGGCCAGCCTGAACCGCACAGTGAGACCCTGTCTCAAAAAAGACAAAAAAGAAAGAAAGAAAGAAAGAAAGAAAGAAAGAAAGAAAGAAAGAAAGAACCAAGCATGATTGTACCCTGCCCTTCTTGAGCGACTGATTGAGTTCTGACTGAAAAAGTGCCTTTTATACCCAAAACTCTTCCACTGCCTGCATAGTAGGGTGGAGACCTTCCTTAAGCTGGGATGTCAGGTGACGAGTACATCCCAGGGTTATGATTCCCAAGGCTCTCTGCATGGCATGCTAGTATAGTCACACTTCTCTTTTTTCTTTAATATTTTACCTTCTCCTGGAACATTCTGAAGGCAGTGTTTTCTCCTAACTGCCCCATCCTTGAGATGTTAATACCACATTTACAATGTGCTGTTAACATGATATAGTCTGTGTTTGTTTATGTGCTTTATTTATATGTGTATTGTGTGTATACATTACATGTTTTTAAAAATTCAGAATTTCTGTTTCCCAAAGAGGATTGTCACGGGCATTTAGGAATGCATGAGTCAATCCAAATGGCTGAACTGCATAGTCAAGGTTATTGGGAGCAAATAGAAGCAGCCCTTCTTTATGTGAAACTTGTGTACATTTCTTACCGAAGAGGTCCACACTGGTATTGGCACTGCACCTCTGTGAGGAAGTTGGATCTCTCCGGAAAAAATGACAAAGGGTGGCTGCCCGCATGAGGGACCGTATATAAGGACTTTTGGGAGTTTTTGTGGTGCTGGGGGTCAAACCCAGGGCCTTGGGGATGTTAGGCAAGTACCCTACCACTGAGCTACACCCTGGCCCAAATTCCAAAGGCTAAAAACAACAAAAAGGCCAACAGTTAATGGAATTTGTAAAGTACAGACATGTAGAGTAATTGAAGCAGCTGGCTCCCCAACTTCTGAGCCACTACAAAGCCCTTTGAAACTAAGTGAACCCAATTTTAGTGAGTTAATCCAAAATCTACAGAATCTTCCCTAAGAGGTTAAGTGTAAATGGATTCAGAACTCAGAAGGATGCTGTGTGCCAGTAAGAGAAGATGACCTCCCAGGCCTCCCAGTGACAGAGTTAATGAGGTGTTTGGTTTTTTCAGCAAAATCATGAAATAGATGTTTTTCACACATTGAGTCTTCTTTTTGGGGGGGAGGGTCTTTTTGAGATAAGGTTTCACTATATAGTTCAGGCTGGCTTTGAACTTACCTTATAGCCCAGGCTCATCTGGAACTCATGGGGATCTTCCTACCTCAGCCTCCCCAGTGCTGGGATTACAGGTGTGCACTACCACACCCAGCTCAGACTTTAATTTTTAAGAAGTGTCTTATTAATAAACAAAGCAGCAAAAGGCACGGCCAAACTAAGGACAAGGCCTGGAGCCTGGGCCTTTGCCTGTCTCAGTGCCACCTAGCCCTCCTTTGTGGGTCTGTGGCCAGGTACAGGCTGCTGGCTGTTATTGGTCACAGGTCTTTGAGCCACAGAGGGAGGAATTATTTTTTTCAGTCCTGGTTATTTACTTTATAAGTATTTTTTTTTTAAATGGACATTGTATAGTGTCACAGAGTTAGCAATATTCCAATAACATTTTGCTTATAATGATTATAAATTTCTTTCTTTAAAGACAAAACATAAGTAATAAATCCTTGCTTCTCACAGAACTGTGTTCTCAAGCAACTAAACCAAGGCATGCAATACAAGTGTGGTTTTCAGAACAGGTTTTCTCTTCATAGTTCAAGTTCACCCTCCTGTCACAGGTCCCTAAATGTATTGGTATCACTCAGCTCACCCATGCAGGTGACAGGCTTGGGGGCCCAGCTGCTTCTGACTCCCAGCAGCAAGCTGGCCCATGTGGAAATAAATGCATGTGTCCCACCCTGTCCAGCCCCACTTGGTTTCCGTCTTGTCCTTGTGGTGGGCTTTGCTTCAGGAGGCCCTGTGCATCCTCACGTTGCTGACTGCTATGTCTACCAGGTGCTGATTGGACATATCTCCAAGAAGATGAACAAGCAGACTTTCCCTGAGCACTGTAGCTTGTGTAAGGAGATCTTGCCATTCACAGATCGCAAACAGGCTGTCTGCTCCAACGGGCACATTTGGCTCCGGTAAGCCATCCTGAATTTTAGCTCCTGCTCTTGCTCACGCTTGCACCTCAGGTAGCACGCCTGCTGCAGTGTGTGTGTTTTGGGGATGTGTCACCCGTGCTGTACATTAGAGAGAAGCTGCTGCCCCGAAGCCTGGGGGTCCTCTTCGTCAGTCTGGCTAGAGCAGGACAACCTTTAAGGACAGACTTAAGGCTCAGGTACTGTGGTTGCTGTGTTTATTTTGGTTATATTGTTTTTCTTTGAAGCAATAAAATTTTAGGTTACAAAATGGTATCTGTTGAAGTCAGCAAGCTTGCATGTTTAGTTAGCCATTATAATAAAAGGCTTAGCCTTCTCTCCTCATCCCTAGTCTCACATCCTCACCTTACCAGACTTGTGAGCAGCTCCTCCCTGAGGCACTTTGTCACTTGCCTCCCAGAATGTGGTGCTCTTGGTCTTCCACCTGCCTGGATGCTCCATTCCCTGCTATCTTTGTTGATCCTGCTCTTTCCTCGTGGCCCGCATGGGACTGCAACAGCTTTCTCCCCGGGTGGCCATGTGGCATCTGCACTCCTGAGCACGTGTCTCCCTGCAGTCCAGACCTGCTTGTCTGACCTCTGTTCCCAGAGCAGCTGCATGGAATCCAGCCCTTCCCCCACTTCCAACTCTGATGACCGTAACTGTCTTCCTGCTCTGCCTCCTGCTTTCCCGCCCCGCCAGCTCATTCTCAGTGTCCTTGTGCTTGTGGTCCTATGCAGACATTATCAGCTCCTGTACCCCTCTGCAGAGCTCTCTAGTGCCTCCCCACTCCAATGAGTGAAAGCTGAAGTCTTTTCCGGAACCCGTAAGACTGTGCAGCTTAGGGCCCCTCAATTCCTCGCCCTTACGCAGACCTCATATGTGTTTGTCCTCCTAGCTCGGGCATTCCAGATGAACCCACCTTGTTCCTCGGCTGCTGAGGCGCCCTCCTGCTGCAGGACACCCGTGGGGCTGGTCCTCCACGCGTGCTGCTCTAGCAGGTGGCCCTGTGGCTCTTCTGATGCCACTTTCCTGCCCTCATCCTGGCCACAGTAGCTGAAGCTGTAGCTCTGCTGGCGTCTCCCTCCCAGTGCTCTGCACCCTTCTTCCTTGCTTTATTTTTCTCCGACCAGTACTTCTTTTGCCTTTTCTTTTTCTCTGTCCTCTGGGATAGGAGGTACATGAGGACCCAGACTTTAGGGTTCTGTTCACAGCTGTTTCTAACAGTGCCTGGGCCGTGTAGGTACTCCATGGCACAGATTTTAAATTTGCTTCCCCTGAAACCTGACTCTGCTACATGTACCACCTTAACAAGGTAGAGGCATTCTGAACATTAGTACAGAGATCCCGGCCTTCGGACTGCAGAGCTTTCCATCGTGGGTGTGCCGTGATTCATTTCCTTATTGGTAGGTATTTAGATTTTCTTCTGATTTGACTGTTTAGCCTTGTTTTAAGGAGGCAGAATAGGAAATGAGATTAATTTTAGGTTTTTAATAAAGATAACATTTTTTTGAGTGCTGTAGCCTGCCAAGTGAGGTCTAAGCATTAAATCACTATGTTCTCATAGTAACTACACACAGAAGGCCCTCATAGCTTCAGCTTTACAGATGAAGAAACTGGAAGCTCGGGGAGTAAAGGGTTTGCCCAGGGCCAGGCATGTAGCTCAGCAGTAGAGCATTGGCCCAAAGTCACACCTGTGGTTTGTGACAGCTCAGAGACTGGCAGCGTGACTGCAGAGTCTGTGTGAGTAAGCACTGCATGTTAGTGTCTCCCTGATGGGTCCTTTCGCAAGATTCTGTCTCCATTTTACTGCCAAAATTAATGCCAGAAATATCTGGGTGATTTGCCTGGGAATGGGCATCTCCCAGGATCCCGTGGCCCCACGCAGGGTGAAGCCACTTGGTCCCTTCCCCGCCTCCCCCTTCCAGGGGCCTCAGCCCCTTAGCTTCTCAGCTGAAACCCTCCTGCAGGCCCCGTCCACTGCATTCCACCTGCCTCTCCTGCCTGGTGCCGGTGGGGTGCATGGTGACACTCACTGGCTGAATTGAACCTGCGGGCATTTGTTAGTCTCTCTTCTCTTTTTGCACCATTAATTTCATCTTCAGTAACAGTCAGGATTACTTAGAAGAATTGTGCCAGACAGTGTATGGTGGCCAGTGACCCGGTCTGTAAAAAGGGTTTACCCATAGACAAGGAGTATAGGAAAGGCAAGAGCACATTTGCACCGCCAAGCACACAGTCTGCAGGGACCAAGAGGGGGCAGTGCAGTCAGAGTGGGAGACTGTGGTTTTGTAAGGGAATGAAGAGCGGGGAGGGTCCGAGTTGGCAGAGGAGACGTCTTGGCTGCGTTTTCCAGGCCATCCGGTCCTTGTTAGTCTTTTAGGGACACCTGTGTTGTAACTAAAGTTGCTAACTCTCAAGGCCTCTTGAGTAGGCTTCAAAAAAGGCTCTTTAGCTGTAGAGAAGAGTATCTGTATGCTATAACCTGTTTGGGAAAGATACTGTTACATCTCTGGAAGAAAAAATGGTTTTTGTATTGACTTTCATCTCATGCTAGTTTTAGTCTTCATTAATATGGTGTGTTGTGATGGTCCAGTACATGCTGGGCTGAGGCACGTTATCCAAGATGTTAACCCTTCCATTAGTATCGGAATGACTTTTGGCATAATACATGACGGAGGCTGAGGGTGTAGCTCAGTAGTAGTGTTCTCGCCCACCATGCACAAGGCCTTGGGTTTAGTCCCCAGCACTGCCAAAAACAAAGTCAATGTAACACAGGATCAGTTTTTTATATAAAGAGCTGGAAATGTATGGTAGGGACAGACCAAATTCTTAACCCCTTGCTGCCGTCACAGAGCAGAAGCTGCGGTGGCTTTTGAATTAGAAGCTTTGCAACTCTTTGTTTAGTAACCTGACACAGCCACCTCCCCTCCACTGAGTGTGGGGCCGTGCGGGTCTGTCCTGCACAGGAGAGTGGGGCGGGGGTTGTGGCTGCAGTGAACACCTGTCCACGCAGGAGTTACTCCGGCACCTGCTGCTTTCCTGTGTCAGCAGAGCTCCAGCAAGCCCTCTCCCTTGACAGTACAATCTGTCTTCTTTCAGGTGCTTCCTAACCTACCAGTCCTGCCAGAGCTTGATATACAGAAGATGTTTGCTGCATGACAGCATCGCCCGGCACCCATCTCCAGAAGGTAAGAGCTTCCCAGGCTCCGCACTGCCAAGCTCCCTACTGTGGGGTTGCGCAGGCTCCTGTCCCTCGTCACCGTGCTATCATGGAGGCAGAACTAATGAAAGTGGTCATGCACTGGGTCGTGTTGACCTGTGTGCTGTTCTGGGGCACGTGCGGGAAGGGACCTGCCTTGCCCACCTGCCTCTGCAGGCAGGTTATTCCTTGCAGGCAGTGTCAGCGCTTGCTGCAGACTGCTGTGGGGTTGTGTCTGCGCGTCAGCCCCACACCGGGTCTCGTGTACGAGGGCAGCTGTGCTCCCACCTGGGAGCCATGATGGCCTTCCTCTTGCTGGATCCATGTACTCTGTGCTGGTAGCCCTGCCCACAAGGTGCCTGTGTCTGTGTCTTAGAGGACCGCGTGGAGATCAGGTCATCCGGCAAGGGCTAGTGCGCAGTAGCTGTGAGAACGCCGGTCTGACCCTGCACTTCATTGGCCTCACACTCTGACCAAGGAAGCTGGCTGGACTCAGGTGTGTCTGGAGGTGTTCAGGGTCTCCATGAACAGACACACAAAGCATTGCATGTAGAGCTGTCTCCTTATTCATTTCTGCTCTGAACTCTCTGCAGATGTCTCATTCTCAGGAGTTGGTTCGCTACCAGCTTGTGTTCTGACGGAGCTCTTTGCTATGGAAACTACAGCCATACAAAGAACTAAACAGGAGAATGTAGTGAACCTGTTTCCGTCACCCAGCTTCAGAGAGCACAGCTCTCAGCCTGTGCGGCTGCCTCACCAGTGCCTTCTTTGGTCTGTTTTCCCTTTTTAAATTTCTTTCCTATGGATTGAACTCAGCACCTTCCCACTGAACTGCATCACCAATGCTGTCTGTCTGTCTGCCTCCTACTTACATTTTGAGACAGGTCTCACTAAGTTTTGAAGTTGCCCAGGCTGGACTCAAACTCACCCTCCTGCCTCAGCCTCGCAGAGGGCTAGGATTATAAGAACACACCACCACATTCAGCTTTGTGGACTTAACTTTGAAACATATTTTGGGGAACTTTTAAGATAGGCACAGCCACTGAGAATTGCTGTAGTATTTAGGCAGGAAATCTGGAGAAGATTGAAATTCAAAATCAGAGAAACCACGTCATTGGTTTTGGGCTGGTTTCTTCCTGCTTCCGGGGAGCGTGAGGGAGTCTCGTCCGCAGAGGGAGGGCTGGGCCCTGGCAGAGTGCCGCACAGGCTGCGGGCGGGAGACGGGAGGATGCGAGCAGGGTAGGGGTGGCCCCCACCATCGACACAATTATGATTCTCCACAATTATGTTGCTCTTGCTGTCATTTTTAAAGGAAGACTCCCTTGGGATGAGTGTAGTGTGTCCTTTAACGGGCACAGAAATGGTTCTGTGGTGTGTTTGTGACTCTTCCTCCCCCTCTGCTCACACATGGAGCTCTGGACCCACAGATGTAGTCCAGCCTCAACTCACATGCTGGACACTGAAGCCCAGAGGAGAGAGGCGCTCTGTCGGGCCCCAGAGCTGAGCCAATGTGGCCTCCTGATGCACAGGGCTTCGCACAGCCCATCTGCCAGCTCTCGGAGGCTCTGCTTGGTGCCACTTGTCTTTCCTTTGCAGATCCGGACTGGATTAAGAGGCTGCTGCAGAGCCCATGCCCTTTCTGTGACTCTCCTGTCTTCTGAGTGTTGGTGGTGGAGGAGGGAAGGGCACGAGCTCACGGAGGAGAAGGCCTGCAGCCTGAGCAGCGGGCACAGAGGGAGCCTGGCCCTGGCCTGAGCGACGCTCTTGTGATCGTGAGGAGGGCCTCCTGGGAGCTCAGCATTCAAGGGCCTGTGCCATCGCCAGGGCCAAAAGGATATCTTTTTAAATGACCAGATGGAGAGTTAGAGTGGTTTCAAGATGACCCTTATTCCCCAGTCCCTTCCCCAGTGAAGAACACTTATTTTTCAAGTGTCTTGATGGAAACAATTTCAACAAAAGCAATGTCCTGTCATTTCTAGGAACATAACAGTCTCTCCCAGGGAGTTTGTATAAGGACCTTGCTGGGCCGAGTGAGGCTTCCATCCTCGCTCATGTCTGGAGCCGCCTGTGGCTGGGAGAGCTGAGCTGCCCGCCCGGTACATGGTATCCCTCATACCAGCAGATGCTCATCCGTTAAGCCATGCGCTCTGGCGTTTCGCTCTCAGTAAATAACTGCAGATCCGTACCCCTCTGACTTATTTTTCATGCCTATAGAGAACGCGTTCCTAAAACTATATTTTTAAGACGTTGAAACCAAGACTAAAGTCAGTTTTAATGTATCAGATGGTCAGATGACTGAGAAGTTAATAATGTGACTTACTTTTCTCTGTATCATCAGATTTCCTGATCAGCTCCTAAATGTGTATAAAGAGGTCCAGTGCTCCAGTTCACCTCGTCAAGGCCCTGCTTCAGATTTACCTGTGGTAACCCAGATATTTTGTGTAAAGAAGAAAAAATTTTTTTACTATGAAATTGAAACTTGAGTATTTTTAATGTTCACATTTTCAGGCATCACACTGAGTGTCTGGGGGAGTCTGCCAGGGACTTTGGCAAGACACAGGTGCTGGGAGGTAGAGCCCAAGCCTGGTGCTGCCAGTGTGTGCAGCGCGGCTGAACAGAGCTGGTGATGGCCTCCCAGGGAGCCTTGGGACTTGGAATACAGGTCTTTCCTTGGGGGCTATGAAGAGGAGATAGCAGACTTCAGTTTTTGATTAGTCCCTGTTAAAACCTAAAGTAAGACACTCTGGAATTAATGTTCTGGATTTTAAAAGTCTGTGTCCAAGGGATTGGTGCTAATGAACTGAACTCTAATGCACACCTGAAATGGTATGTATTTCTGGAAAGTTGGATGGGAAATACAAACAAATGAAATGTCGTACTCTTTTTTTTTGTTTTTAATTTTTTTGAGATGACCTGGCTCCGATTCAGGCTGGCCTGGAGCGCTCAGCAATCCTCCTGTGTCAGCCTCCTGAGTGCTGGGTTACGGGTGTGTGCCACCACACCTGGCTCATATTCCTGTTTCATGCTGTCTTTGCCACTGTTTGGACATGATTTCCTGCTTCTTTCGTATTTTTAGTGAAAGACATTTAGTCCTCACTTCAGAAACATCTTGCTGTTTGGAGACCACTGTCAGAGAGAGTTGCGGGCCACAGCCCGCCCTCTTCTCCCCCACCGCCTCTGTGTCCTTGCCGTGAGCCCTAGAGCCACTCCAAACACTGCCCAGAAATGGCTTGATCCTGTTGAGATTGTTGTTTTATCTCCTGTCCATATTTGCTGGAGTAGTTGCTTGTTTACCTCATTTTGTGGTAATTTCAAGAAAGTATTGATCCAGACTTCATGGGACGGCATGGTGAACTGATTTTTCAAGGAATGGAGCCAGGCAGCATTGAAATCATGAGTGAAATTGTTGAGCACATCACATAGTTGAAGTCATTGTGCCCGCAGCGTTTGCACTTTACGATAAATGACAATAGAGATGGAAATCACGGCCAGGAACTATTGCAGTTTCAATAATCACGGCATGTGTAATGTCACTTCTTTATTCCGAATCAGAGTCTGTAGGAGTTTGTTACTAAAACTTACATTACATTTTCATTTAAAGCAGTTATGCAGTTTTGAGAAAATTCAGCTATGAAAGAGTAAGCAGAAAGGCTCTTCTCTGAGCTTACGTTGTCTGGGGTAGACATGGCAGCTACTGTACTGGAGCATGGATCTCTGGAGGGCCGTGGCCTAAAGGCGTCCTCAGCACTCTGAAGTCCAGCCTCGGCCTCACCGCCCTGGGGCTGATGCCTAGAGCTGGGCTGCTGAGAGCTTTCTGTTCCTGGCAGCCTCACACCCAGTGTGCTCCTGGATCCCCCGTAGTGTGGGTCGGTGCAGCCTTGAAGAAGTGCCAGTGACACCAGCATTTTCTGATTGCCTTTCCAGTTGAACTGTAGCATACCCTGGGCCTTCCAGGTTTGCCCTGTCTGGTGGATTTCAAGTTGATTTCAGCTGTGGCTGTAATAACTGTTTCGGGAATGGGAGAAATAGTAGAAGTGACACAGCTGCCTTGCATTTACTGTGGGAACAAGGGTCTATATGGTCAGGCCTTTCAGGCTACGCCTCTGTTTCTTTCAAAATCCAATTTCCATATGTGTCTCACAATTTCTCTGCCTGGGGTTAACTTGTTCCCATTATTCTAGATAGGGAATTGATAGCTTGTTATGCTTGATATTCATACTGAAATCCTCCTGTGTCCACCACCCAGGCTTCAAGCAATCTCTGCCTACTGTTACATCTGCCAAAACTACCAATTATTTTTCAGTGTCAGGAGTTATTAGGACCACTGGCAAAGCTCGGGGTTGAATGTGACATTTCTCTGCTTCTTCCTCTTAAGTTTTGAGAATATTTATGTTGCAGTATGTATGTTGAACCTATTGGCAAGTTTTAACAGGCTTAAAGAATGTTAAAAGATGATGATTAAGTATGAAAGCATATCTGGTTTTAATTACAGTGGCAGCAAATAAGATGCAGAAGAGACCAGTGCTTACTGGTGCTTGTTAAGAGTGGTGGTTTCATGAGCACCTGCGCCCCGGCAGCTGCGGAGCCGCTTGTAGTTGCTCGCCTTGCTGCAGGTGGATTCGCATCCTGTCACTGTCGATGCCCACAGCGCCCTGCTGCAGGGTCTTCCCGCCTCGCCATTCCCATCCCTTTAGCCCCTCTGCTCAAGGAGGTGTCCAGGACTAACGTTCCCTGTGAAAGAAGAGTGGATAAGTGCTGACATTTTCTAGACGCCACCCAGGACTGTACCACCCTGAGCGCGGCAGGTCTCACCTGAATGCTAAGACATGGAGTGGGTCCCTCTGCCTGGAGGATGCTGTCGACCACCACTGTTGCCTCCTCAAGCAGATGGTGTTAGTTGTTAGCAGGCTGGCGAGTTGTTTCTGGCTTTCTTTAGAACTTCCAGTGATACTTTCCCTGACAGTTTCTGGCTTTCTTTAGAACTTCCAGTGATACTTTCCCTGACAGTGCATGCAGTCACTCTGGGCTGGATGGATCAGGCTGCGGGGGTAGCACCCATTGCCCCTGCCACCCGGCGGTGTTCTTCCCAAGCTGAGTTGCAGTTAAAGCTCGCTTGGATTCTCAGCATGGGCACAGGCAGCAGCCAGGCAGAGCCATAAGCCTCTTTCTAACGAAGGTGTCGCAGGCTGTCATGACTCTCCGCCACTTCCTGTCCTGGCTGTGTTGGTGGAGTCTGGCCATCCAAGGAGACAGGCGGCCCAGAAACTATCCAGGTTGGCAGATGTGAGAGATGCCTCCAAAGCATGTAGCTGAAGCAAGCCGTTTCTATTTTAGTTATTGGCGAAAGCCTCAGTGACACCCGTGGGCAGGTTGTCTATGTCTTGGGGCTCTCATGGTGATTAGGCTGAACTGCTCTTGCTTGAAGCCAGGAGATTTCTGAAGCTAACACCTGCTTTATGGCTGCTGACATGGTGTCTAAATGCAGAGCACGTGAGGTTTATCCACAGAGGGAAGGGAGCGGGCAGTGTCATGCGTGTCCTGTAGCTCCTCCACCCCCTGCAGCACTGTGACCCCGCTCTCTCGCTCAGCTGGAAATTTTTAAAAGGTTGCAGCCTCTTGTCTGCCTGTGGGTGTTAAGTGGTGATGCTTTCTGAAAATCAGTGTGCTGTGGGAAGTGACACATTTATCAGAGAGATGGTTCCATAAGGAAATCTTGTAAAGAAGTAAATTCTCACGGTATGTGAATATTTTTCCTTCAACTCCTTTATCTGATCAAGTAGTTTAGCTTTTATTTGATTTTTGTTTTCTGAGTCATATCTTGTAGCTAGGAGACCCAATATAAAATGAGGGTCTGTCTTAGTTATTTTTCTTGCTGCTGGGACAAAATACCTGGCACCCAAAGTTAAAGGAGGAAAGGTTGTTTTGATTTAGAGTTTATAGAGATTTCAGTCCATAGCTGGCCGGCTCCAGGGCAGGATGGCAGGGCAGAGGGGCTTTGCAGAGAAGAAAGTCCACGAAGTGGCGGCAGAAGGCAGCAAGCAAGTGACAAGCCACTACACTACACTTTCTGTCCCTTATTTTTTTACACCCCCACCAAGGGCAGGTGGCACTCACCCAGGGTGGGTACCCTCACTCCTCCTACCCAGAACTATGCCAAGCTAGTCAGTAGAGTGATTTCATAATCACATTCCCTTCATCCCAGCAACACACACTCTAGATCCAGCTACCTCTCAGAAAGCCCCTCCTCTGGCCTCACCAGCCTTTGGGGTAGACGTGAGCTGTACCAGGGTTCTAGTCAGCTCGTTTAGAACAGTATACATCATTTATCACCAGCTCTGTGATGTTGTGTGTCCCGAGCTTGAGAAAAGTTCAGGGAAGAATCATGGTATAGGCTGCCTAGCTAAGACACTGTAATGGGTTGGTGACATTCAATCCCAGAATCTCAGTGGTAAATGTCATATTTATCCTTAAAGGTTCCTTACCATGAAATCCTGTTACTTTCATAAAGAAAAGATCCTGTAAAATACTCAGAGTGGAGGCATTTTGAATTTGACCAGCTTACATTTGGCTAACGTGTGGCAAGGGTTAGGGTGTGTGCTTGCTCGCTTGCTCTCTCTCTCTCCGGTACTAATGAAAAATTAAATGTAAAATGTCCTATGAATTATGTCTTTTTCAAAGCTTTGGCTCAGATTTGTATGTACTTTGATATGTCAAATGAAAGTGAATATCAAACTTGTTTGTACAGAAATAAGACTAGAAAACTAAGTCTGTGTTGTGTGTAGCGATATATATTTTATGTTTACCCACTGCCTGTGCTAAACTCTGCGCTTGGCTTTGAATTATATGTATGTTTACACCTGACATTTTTCAAAATAAAAAACTTAAGGTTATGAAGAGGAGTTTTTTTGTTTAATTCTTACCATTCAATTAGATGTGTGTTTTAGACTTTTAGTGTTTAAATAAAAAAGTTTAATAGTAACACATTTTGCTTAAACCACTGCCCCTTCCAGGAGAAACACTTGCTTCTCTCCCTGTCTGTGCCTAGCCAGTGCTCGTTATTAGCATAGGGTATAAGCTCTTCTTGGTGGGCTTGGTGTCACCTTCCTGGTCCTGCAGCACCTGCCGGCAGTGCCTGGGACAGGCAGGTGCAGTGACATGCAGGGAAGTGATGCCCTGGCCTCCCCTCTGACCACGAGGCACCCAGGTGGCAGGAGGCCCGGCTCTGCCTGGGTTCCTGGGGTTGAACCAGATGATGCCATATCCTTAGTGCTCTTTAACCTTTTCTTGACAATGAATACGTCACACGTCAGTCCTGAGTGTGCATGTATGTGCGTGTGTGTGTGCGTGTGTGTGGTACTGGTGATGGACAGCCCTAAGTTCTTGTCCAGTGTCACTGCTGAGGCTTCCGGAAGGTTTGAAGTGGGGAGGGTCACAGTGAGAAGGAAAGGTACTTGGGGAAGACTTGTCAGCGTCCAGCCCCTTCTCATGGAGGAAAGGAGGAAAGGTCCTTTGCATGTGAGCTGGCTGCAGTGAGCCGGCCAATGCGAGGCCGCCAGCTTGAGGCTTTTTCTTATTTCAGCTTCGTTGGCTTCAGCTCGTGTTCATGTGGTTCTGGTTCTTAGTCTCCGGTTTGAACCTGCAGTGCTGTGCAGAATTGCACTTTGTAAGTCTGTGGTGACCTCGGATATGTTGTGTTTTGTATGCAGACCCGCTAAGTATTGTTATTTTTGACCGAGTTTTTATTCAAAATAAATAACAATTCCATGCATGGGGAGCACGGTTTGTGGTCTGAGAGCCTCCAGCCAGAGCAGAGGAAAGAGGAAGCTGTGTTGGGAAGAGGCATGGAGTGGGGTGCTGGCCACACTGCAGAATCCCCCCAGTGTGGGTTACAGAGAAAGTCCAGGTGGGGGGCGGTCAGCCTAGGTTAGCACTCACAGTGTTAGCCTCCCTCCCCTCCCTCCTGTGGCCCCTCCCCCTCGCCTTCTGCCACTGAGCTACACCGCAGCCCTCACCAACTGTTCCGTTTTGGTTTTTCCTTGTTGCCCAGGCTGGCCCCAGACTCACTGTCCTCCTGCCTTGGCCTCCCAAGGGGCTGGGACGAGAGGTGTACACTTCCGCACCTGGCTTGGGCCTAGGACAGCTCCGCCTCTGGGCTGAAGGGTCCCCTGTGTCCAGCAGGTTGACCTCCATCCCATCGAATCTGATTGGTGTCAAATCTGGGGTAGCCTGAGAGCCGAACTCCTCATCTATGTGGTGCTCCCCCGCCCAACCAGGGTCTGTTTTGAACACAGGAAGTACCCACGAGAACTCGGACCCTGCTGCATGAGAGCTTGTGCCACCTGCTGCCTCTTGGCTGGTCCCTGGTCTGGGGGATGCTCCATCCAGCCTGCACGCTGACCCGAGAGACTCCAGGCCTGACGCCAGTGCCTTCTCGCTTCTTGGGGACAGGGTGGGTTTCCTTTTGAGTTCATCATTTCCTAAGGAGCACAGCAGAGTGGACCGCCACGGTGGACCTCATTTCCTCAGCCTTACCTTCCGCCTGCTGGGAGGCGGGGTCTCCATCCTCCATTCAGTCATCAGTGAAGGTTATTGGACAAGAAATGTCGCCTGGATCCCAAATTCTTTCTCATCAGAGATGCAACCGAGCAGGAAGAACAGGAAAACAGCCCGAGTGGGCGGCAGCCACACAAGGTGAAACTCTGACAGGTTTGGCAGTAAAAGATGACAGGAGTGGCCGATAAACTGGGTAAGCCGTGTAGGCACGGCTACCCGGGTGGAGCGGGTGCTGGGCCCTCAGCGGGGGAAGCCGCCTCTGCCGGCTCCCTGAGTAGTGAGACTGCAGTGAAACTTGAGGGGTGGGGCCAAGGACAGTTTGAAAATAACCCAAAAAGATGGAAAGGAAGCAAAACAAAAGTAGAGTAGCAGAGGGAATGGGTCTTCACACAAACAGTAATTACATTAAATGTAAATGAACTAATCCAAGTAAACCAGATTGGTTTAAACAAATAAAAACTTGGGTTCGTAGATAAATATAAAATAGCGGAAAAGTCTGAAAGGATGGGGAGTGTACCGTGGGACCCTAATCAAAAAGTAGCTGGTACTGCTTTACCATACAGGAAACTAGAGTCTAGGTACCATCTGTCTCCCGGCTCTGTGCTATCACTGCCTTAGTTTCCCTCTTACGTGCATTGTAAGCCCGACGCAGAGGCTTGCTGTAAACAGCCTTGTGTCCTAGCTCAGGCTGCCGTCACAGGATGCCCTGTGGATCCCGCCTTAGAGGGACGGTGGGGCGGGCGCCCACTTGGTGGTAGAGCGCCCCTGTGCCGTGGGAGGCCCTGGGTGGATCCCTGGCATGGCTCATAGCCACTCGTTATTTCAGCTGTGAGATGAATACAGCCACAAGACATTTATGTTTAGCTCCCGTCTGCTGCCTCTGAGCTTCCCAGCAGCTCCCGAAGCAGTTCCCCAGCGTCCCGACGGGGTGGCATGGTGCCCGGCCTGCGACCCATCTTCGGGGCCCCTCCAGCAGCAGACAGCTTGCTCAGCCTGACCCTAGGAGTGTGGGGAAGGGAACACCTAGGGGTGGGGACAGTCTCCAGTATCACAGGGCCTCCCTCAGCAACCCACTATCCACCCTTCAAAGGCTCCCCCTCCCCGTCACTTCCCTCACCTCTTAGGGTCATTTCCCGAACAAACCACCTGCATCCAAGTCCCTGCTCAGTCTGCTTCGGGTGGGTGGAGGTGCAGAGGTCTCCTTGGGCACTGATGGAGATGGGTCCCTGGAGTCCCCCAGCCAGCCAGCTGCAGGTCCCTCTGGTGGGTGTGGAATGCTGGGCACTGCAGACGCCGACAGCACAGCCAAGTACCCTTCTTGCTAATGACACAGTCCAGCGTGGAGACCTGTATTGGTCAGCTTTCTGTTGCTGTGACAAACTGTTGCTGAGAATAACAACCAAAGTAGGAAGAGGTTATTTGGGCTCAGGTTTCCAAGGTTTGGTCTGTGGTCAGCTGGCTGTGTTGCTGTCCTGCCCGTGGTGAGCAGGAACATGGCGGTGTGGCGGGGAGAGCTGCTCTCCTCATGGCAGCCCGGAAGGAGGGCAGGAAGAGAGCCAGTGAGGAAGGGCTGGCGACCAGATGAGAGTCCCGAGGTCACGCTCCATGACCCACCGCTGTGACATGGCCCAGCTCCTGTTTCCACCTCCCCCAGTGATGATAACACCGGTGGTTAATTCATTCCAGGAAGTGAGAATCCTCGCCTCCCAAAGCCCATCAGCTAGCATCAAACCTTTGGCACCGAAGTCTTGGGGTACACTTCAAATCCAAACCTCAGCGGGACTTGTGGTGGGTGCTCTTGAAAATACTGAACCTCCTTGAATGCTGTCCTCCGGTGGATATGATTCCCTCCCCTTGAAGCAAGGAGGGCAATTCCTGTACCTGGGGAAGGTCATCCCGGTTGGTGGCTTGGGTGCTGCCCGGAGGGTGCCACTTGTCAGGCACCTTCCTGGCAGGAAGCAGGAATCGGGGCCAAGAGGGATGAGAACGCAGGGCTGGGCCAGGCGGCCGTCGCTGCAGCTCCTTTATGGGGCGGAGCTGGACTGTCCCCTTCCCAGCCTCGTGTGCTGAAGCGGGCTTTTGGAAGCTGAGTGGATCGTGGGGTACCATGCTCATGGCTGAGTGCTGTTGGAAGAGGTGGGTCACTGGGAGTCACAGACTGACTCGGTTTAGCCAGGGCTGCTGCAGATTGTCCTGGCTGAGGATGGACACCTCGTGGACACTCACTACTAAGGTGTAAAGGGGTGCCATGTTGGGAGAGACCTGGGGGGCACAGAGAGGCAGTGATGGGAGCCTGGGGCCTGCCAGCTGCATTTCCCTGGAGACCAGCACTCTGGGTAAAAGCCAGGGTGGGGCACTAGACAGTGGCAGGCTGGTGGTGGCTGGTGAGGTCAGGCTTGGCCACAAGAAGTCAATCTTTCCGCTTATGGTCGGATCATAGAATGGCAGCGACTGAGCCTAAAGCTCTCACTGCTGAGGACAGAGGCTGACTGTTACACCCAGCACAGCCTGGCACGGTGTGCTCTGAGGTCACAGCTAACAGACCTTGGTGTCCCATGGCAAGAACACGGGTGGACAATGAGGACATTGTCTACTAAGGTCAAAAGTGAGGGACCAGGCTGCTGGAAACCGCTCTGGGCATCTCCCCAGCCCCTGCTTTCGGATCTGGGTTGCTTAGTGCTGGTTATCTGAAAAAGATCAAAACAGAAGCCCCCAGAGCTGCCACAAGCTGAAATCATAATCTGGGGCTGGTGAAAGTATGGGGGGGTTGTGTGCGGCTTCTGTTTAAATGTAGCCCCATTTTATCTAACATTCTCTAGCCTCCTCCAGTTTTGGCATCCAAAGAGGTTCTGGGTCAAATCACCCACAGGTACTCAGAGCCAATGAACACTGTGTGTAATTTATTTCTCTATCAAATGGGTTCAGATGCAGATTTAAAGTGGCCGAAAGCTTGTTTTCCTGCATCCCCTCTGTGGAACATGGTGATGTAAGTTCTGCCTTCCAGTCTCTAGCAGCTGTGTGGTGTCACTGCCAATGAGACCCTGGCACTGCACTTTGGTAACCAGGCAGTAGGCTCAAGGCACAGGGCTATGAGCAGAGGGTCTGTAGCTTCTGAGCATGGTGGTCATTTATAGGTCACCTAGATGTCAGGGCCCTCGACCTGCTCCCCAGGCCCAGGATTGTGGGGAAAGCTCGTCAGAAGGAAATGCAAGCCTGGTGGGAAACAAGGGGCTTCCTCTCTCAGGGGTCATCTCTGAAAATCAGCCTGCAGGGAGCCCTGTCTCAAAAGCTCAGAAGTCAGATCCACAGAAGCAGAGAGGAGAATGGTGGTCGGCGGGGGCCAGAGGAGGAGGGAACGCAGGCCGCTGGTCAGCCTGCGCCAGGTTTCAGCGAGACAAGAGGCACAAGGGGCAGAGTGTGGTGTGGCACTGCGCCCGTGGCTGGAAATCCGTGCTGTGCACTTGTAAGTCTAAGAGCATAGACCTTATGTGTTTTTAAATGTATTTCAGCCAAGCCTGGTGGTGCACGCTGTAACACCAGCACTCGGGAGGCTGAGGCAGGAGGCTCATTGAAAGTTTGAGTCCAGCCTGGGCTACAAAGTGAGCTCAAGGCCTGCCTGCATAGCAAGACCCTGTCTTAAAAAGACCCGCCCAAAAAATTACAGTAAGATACACTATCCCTTTTTTTTGCTTTTATCATTTTTATTTTCAACCAGTGCATTTTTGCAGTACATAATGATTATATTCATCATTACAAGTTGATATATATATATATATATATATATATATATATATATATATAGAGAGAGAGAGAGAGAGAGAGAGAGAGAGAGAGAGAGAGAATGTCCTGATTTACATGGCCCTTGATGCCCCCAGAACACTCCCTAGCTGTAGACGGACTTGTCCACCAGCCTTGCCACTTTCTGAAGGAGGTCTGGAGGTCCTTTTCCACGAATGCGTTTATGAAGTGGGATCAACCACGTGGTATGTGGGGCTGGGGTTGTGGCTCAGTGGTTCGACTGTCGGGCCGGGCTTTGATCCCCACCACACACATACACACACACACACACACACACTCACCCATGGTGAGCGCTGCCACATGGCGCTCTGCCCTCATCCAACTTATTCACCGCAGTCTGACATTATGCAACTTCGGCTCCTCCCCAAAGCCAAAATGAGCATGACGGGAAATGTTCTGAATCCATTCAGGACATCAAGGCAGCCAGGACAGCGCAGCAAAAGAGCTGCAGGAAAGAGCTGGCGGGAGCTGCTGCAGACAGTGAGCGGCCAGCACGGCGGATGAGCGTTTGCCGTGAGGGAGGGTGCTGAGAGGGTTCCCGGCAACGTGCTTTCTGTTGGTTAAATCTCACGCTGACCCTGCTTCTGCTCACATCGCTCAGGTGTCCCTGCCCCACCTTTTTTGTGGCAGTAGACTGTGCACCGCACACGCCGTCCAGCAAGCCACATGGCAAACTTCCACGCATCCTTCCTAGGGAAAGACCAGGAAGGGTTTTGGAGGAGGGGGGACAGGAGTTTAATCATTTCCCATGTGAAGGATGTGCTTCTGCTGTATGGTTTGGATTCTTTAAATAAGAAACATTTTCATAATAAAGATGATTGTTTTTAAAAATGGAAACACGTTCTGTGGCTTACTAACATAGGTCACAGTTTTGTTTGGAGTTTCGCACCCAGAACTCTGGCGTGTGCCTCACACCTCAGCTTCTGAGCCGCCTTTGCCTGTGCCGGGGTCTCCCGAGCTGTGGCCTCATGTAGGCTCCTCCCTCTGCAACCCCTCGAGACTGACCCTAGCCTACAGCTGTGTCCCTACACCTCCACTCGGCCCAGGGCAGTGGGTGTCGAGGGCACCAGGGTGCTCCATGGACCCTGCAGGCAGAGAGGGCTTCAGGGTCCTGCAGAGATTGATGGTCTCTCCTGCATCTCCATCAGCTGTAAGCCTCCTGGGGCAGAAGCAGCGACCTTTTCTCTCCGGTTTTCCACACAGTGGAGGCTCATTAAGTCCTGGGTCCATAGACGGGGCAGACTTGAGGCCGCGTGTGTTTTCTCCAGATTAACTTTCTGTGCCTCACCTTGCGGCACACGAGCCTGACAGGCCCTGTCTTTCCCTTCCAGAAAGCCTTGGGCGGGCCGTGACCAGATCCCTTGCGTTTTGGTCTCTCCTCTGCGGGAGAGAGATGGACGCGTCGTTTGGGGCAGGTGTGAGCCTGGTCTCATCCATGGCAGTCTGGGCGCAGGGTCCTTTTGGAGAACACAGCAGAGGCTGTGGGAGGAGGACGGGCGGATGTGGCAGGGGCCCCTGGGAGAGGAGAGGGAAACCACACAGGCGGGGAGCAGGCGGGGACAGCCATGATAAAAGCAGCTGCATCAATGATGACAGCGTTGGAGCAATTTGTTCTCTTGCAAGTTGACATTTATCACACCTCAGTGGTTAACTTCAAGCATGGCTGGCTGATGTGAAAATGAGCTCCAGCCACAGGAGGGGCCTCCCTGGACCAAGAGCCTGGGGTCCGGGCCACCCCATTAGGCTATGGCTCCAGCAAGAGGAGCTCAATTCGGTCTGCGTCCTCTGGAGCTCCAGGGCTGTGTGCACGGCCAGGGAGGGGTGAGGTGGCAGTGATGACAGGAGGCCACTGCTGCACCCTTCCCGCCCTTCCCTGCAGAGTGAGCTGAGCTGAGCTAGTTAGAACAGCCCCGGAGGAGCACCCCAGCCTGCAGCTGCCCCAGACACATGTGTTGGGACTGCAGGGAAGGCAGGGAACCTGAGACCAGGGACACTACCCATCCTGGGGCCAGCAGGTGCCAGGGAGGGAGAAAACGGCATGGACCTCACTGGAAGTGGAGAGGGCTAGATGAGGTGGACGGCCGTGCCTCCCCGAGCTTTTGCTCCGCCCCACCCTGCCTATTCCGTGTGTCTACAGCGCCTCGGTTTTATCTCCCGACGGCTCTAAAGCAGTCGCTGCCTTGTTCTCACTTTAGCAGGACCCAGAAAGGTGAAATAACTTCCCCAGGTAACAGCTGTAGGTGAAGCTGGCTGCCGGGCTCCGGAGCCCCTGCTCTTGGCAGGAACGGCCCCTGCACTCAGCCAGCTCAGCCAAGCGGGGGCACAAAGAGGCACCCCCGAGTGGGGGTGGCAGGTGGAGGGGAGAGGAGGGAATGGGTCACCCACTGCCATAGCACTCGTTCACACCTTCCACACTGCCTGAACAGGTGACCTGCGATGCCTCTGGCTGAGGACGGACGCCCACGCTGCGCAACCCGGGGCTGAGGCAGATGGAGTCCAGGTGACAGGCAGCTCAGCAGGGGGTGCCGGTCCTGGGTGGTGGGGGAGAGCTGGGACCTGGCAGGGGCCTCTGGCCGAGTGTCAGGAGCAGTGCGTGGAGGCGGGGTGCAAGGCTGAGTGACCAGGCAGTGGGGAAGGACCAGAAGGTCAGATGTCTTCAGAAAGTACCCAGCGCCATGGGCCTGGCTGCAGCAGGCCCGAGGTTCAACCCACCTGGGCCCAAGGCCACAGCAGGGCAGCCCCAGCTTGGCTCCGCACAGGCAGTCGCTGGCCAGGGCCAGTCCTGCTCGCTGCGGCAGGTGCTAGTGACAGAGTTTGCTAGGTGTGCTGGGCTGGCCCAGCTGGGCAGGGTCTTTTGCCATCAGGCCCAGTGGCCTGGAGCTTCCCAGAGCCCAGGGGCTAGAAGGGCAGGAGGCAGCCCGGGAGGTACCCAGAACCCGGAGTTCAGGTCCAGCTGGACCCAGGTAACCTTCGCTAAGACGTTTTCCTCCACAGCCAGTGTCCTCTCTCATCTGTGGGGTGAGTGCCCAGTGCAGACGAGTGGGGCTATCACAGGGTGAAGGAAATGATGTGGGGCAGGGGTGTGCGGGAGGTGTCACTGTCCCCTGAGTCCCTCCTGGGCCCTGCAGGCTTTGCACTCCCCTAGGGATCTGCAGATTACAAGTCTGGAGAAATAGCGAAGTCTGTCCAGAGTGGCATTCTGCAATCTGCCAGCTGCCAGCTGCAGGAGGAATTTAAACTTAACTTCATGGAAATGAAGTAAAACCTACAAACCACAGCCTCAGTGGCATGGGCTGCATTCCAGGTGCCCGGCAGTCGCCTGCAGCTGGCAGCCACCCGATGGGACAGTGTGGGCAGGGGCAGGGAGGTCACCGGAGTTCCGCTGGATGCCAGGTTTTTAAAACGGTATCTGCCAGGTGTTTGCTGTGTGCCAGGCACTGTGCTACCAGCTGTCTTTGTATCACAGCACTGAACCCCTTAGCAAACCCACGAGGCAGCTCCGGTCATGATTCCTATTTTGCTCTGAGCGGAAGCAGCCTCTGAGGTGGGTGCCTGCCCGAGGTGCTGGTGCTGGTGCTGGAGTCTGCACAAAGCCCAAGCTGGCCCCAGGGGTCCAGCCTGCAGCTCTTCACTGTCCTGTCACCCTCAGCTTCTTTCCTGTCCCCACATAACCCAAAACCAAGCCACCTTCCAGCCCCTGAAACTTTGGGACACACAAGACGGTAGCCAGGACTCTTTATTGGCTTGGAGGGGTTCAGGAAGGCTGGGGTGGTGGAGGAGGAGCCTTTGCTTCAGGACTCGTGGAATCCTCGACCCATCAGAGCACTTTCCTGGGCAGGGGGTTGATGATCCCGCTCTCTAGGTACTCGAAGATGGTGTAGGGGTCCTGGTCCCCATTGAGGGTGGTGGCCTGCTTGTAGAACTGCTCCAGCTCCGGGGAGCTCCTGTAGAACAGGTCCATCTTCAGCTTCACCCACTCTTCGGAATCCTTGGGGTTCTGCAGGAGGCGGGCCTGGATCTCCAGGGTGGGGGGTGGCTTGTATATGAGGTGGTACCTACGGGGACAGGTGGGAGGGGACACGTGACCCACAGTCCCACAGCCACGTGCAGAGGGCAGGAGAAGAGTCACTGTGCCCTGGCTGTACCGCACCCCTGGCTGAACCAAGAGATCCCACCCTCCCTCCCTCTCTTCCCTCCCCTCCCTCCCTTCCTCTCTCCCTCCCTCCCTTCCTCCCTCCCTCCCCTCCCTCCCTTCCTCCCTCCCTTCCCTCTCTCCCTCTCTCCCTCCCTCCTTCCCGTTTGTCTTCATCTTTTCAAACGTTTCTTAAGCACCTGCCCTCAGCGAGCCTGGCCTTCTCTCTGCTGTGCAGACCCAGTGTTAAGCCACATGGGTGTCGACTCTAGGTTTACGGAACCCAAGGCAAACCAAGGAGTGGGACTTTCCATCCCAAATGTGAGTGGAGGTGGCAGGGAGTTCCTCAGACTGTCCTTGCTAGAAGCGACCGCAGGGCAGGGTGACATGAAGGCCATAGTTCTTGATAGGCCTGTCCCTTCAAAGCGAGGACAATAGATTGGGTGTGTACTTTAGAAAACTCCATCATGCCTTCCTGTCACCCATCCCCAAGTCCCTACCAGAGGGGATGGACATGGCTACTTCCCTGCGATTGTGCGCTTGGTCAGGCGGCAGAGCGGACTTGGCATTTGCCTCTGGCAGCTGTCGGGTGTGTCTGTGCAGCAGGTGCCTCTGGGACACACCTGGGCCTCAGCACAAGCCCAGCGACGCGCGCAGGTGACACTACCTACCCCAAGCCACACTTCACATGCAGCCTGTGACCCCAGGACACAGTGGGACCCTGGGTGCAGCGCACTGCTCTGGAGCCCGGATGTTCCTCTCTGCTCCTCCAGGCAGACACGGTGAGGGAGGCGCCCGGAACAGCGGGCCGGGATCCGGTTCCCGGCTGCCCTCAGTGCAGGCAGGAGGCGTCTGTCACCAGGCGCTGGACACGAACCTTTCTCCCGTGACTGGGTCCACCCTTCTCAGAGTCAGACGCTCGAGGATGGAGTCCAAGGGCACATTCAGGAAAAACACCCTGTGGGGAGAGGAGCGCCTTGGTCACCTCAGCTGTGGCTTCTGCTTGATGACGATGCTGCTGATGTCTTGACATCCGGGGCCTTGCCAGCCCCGGAGACATGGCCGTAAGGAGGTGTGAGCTGTAAGGAGTGTGAGCTGTAAGGAGTGTGAGCCGTAAGGAGGTGTGAGCTATAAGGAGTGTGAGCCGTAAGGAGTGTGAGCCGTAAGGAGGTGTGAGCCATAAGGAGGTGTGAGCCGGAAGGAGGTGTGAGCCGGAAGGAGGTGTGAGCGGTAAGGAGTGTAAGCCGGAAGGAGGTGTGAGCCG